>VUQR01035541.1:1384-11584 GCA_015108515.1 Hemichromis elongatus
CACACATACGCATGCCTCCGCGCACACACACACACACACACACACACACACATATAGAGGATAATGTTTTCTGGCATGACAGAGCTGGACAAACCTCAGATGAATGGTCTCCCTCCCTGCCAGGCCTGATTTTCTCCCGGTTGTCGCGCTGCTTGTGTGCGCAAATCAATCAGGCCCCTTGTTCTAATCAGTCCCACTTATATCTCCCTGCAAATAAATGACACTGCTGAGAAGGGGAAATCAATAGGGGATAAGGTGAAAGTCTCCCCGCTTCCTGCCCGCAGGGCACAGGGCTGGGACGGAGGCCAGGGAGGGAGTGGAGAACCAAGACGTAGGGAAGATGAAACTGAGCAGGTTTGTTCTTTTGTCTTCCACGTAGAGCGATTTCACTCTCAAATGTCAGTCAATAACCACAGGATTGGTACAAGATGAAGAAATTGAATTAGAGTGTGTGTAGGCCTATATGAGTGTGTTGTGTATGTATAAAGAACGAATAGGTGTAAGTGCAATACACTGACATATTCTGTCCTAATCTTTATGTTCTTGTTAGATTGTTTTTCCTGTAATACAAGCAAATAACAGGGTGACTGAGGTCACAGTTAATATTTGTGAATAATCCAGTTAAAAGGACAAAAACCAGGCCCAACGCTTCATGGGTGTGATGACTAGCTTGTAGTTATTTAGACTCCTAACAAATAAATGAAGCATTTATAATGTGATTTATAATCACAGGCTAAGTAAAGCAGCTGGGAGTCAATCAGTATGCTAGCTGTTAGCATGAAAAGTCTGACTTTACATCTTTTAACATGTTATCATTGATAAACAAAAGAAAATATGTTTTTTTGTTTTTTTGTTTTTTTTTTGCTTGGCTAACGCCACTTGTGGCTAATATAGCCAGTAAGCTAGCTGATATTGCTCAAGGTATTAAAATGAAATAAAATGTATTAACAATGTTATTATAGATAAATGAACCATTTCAAGCCGTGCACAAGCATCGGTTCATTGATGGTTAGTTTCTGTTATGCTGTTATGGTTTGATTTTTATTCATTCCTAGTTTTATTTTCTTTCCCCTGATTTCTGTGTTCCCCTGTCTCTGTCTCACACATCAGATCACATCACATCAGTTTAGCATTTATACCCGTGTCCTTTGTCTAACCACCAATCATCCCTCTGAGTGTTACAGCCCTGTCTTTCCTGTTGCGAGTCTTACCCTTATTACTTACGCCTCTTTTGTGTTTTGCTGTTTTGATTTTTAATTTCCTTTTGTTTTTTTAATAACAGCCAGTAAAGCTGTTTAAACCTGTGTGTCTAACACTTGGGTGCACGAAAAAAGCAAAAGGAGCTCGTGTTTAGCACTATTTTTAATTCTTAGGTCAATACATGATTTTTGATGGACATATCCAGGATTGACCCAAATTTAAAAAACAAACACTGCCATGTTCATATGATGTGTCACAAAAGAATGACTCATTAATGTTTTAGTTTTTTTTGTGTGTTTTCTGTATTTAGACAGCGACTGAGATCCACAGAAGCCTTTGGCTGCATAAACAGTGGTGTTCTTTATGGCATTTACTGACAAGAGAGCGAAAAAAGCAAAAGGCAAAAGCTTGCTAGACTGATCTTCCATTCCCTCTATAAAAGTTGACAAATTTATAAAATTTAGAGTGAAAAAAAACCCAAAGTTCACTAAAGTGCACGTTAACTGCCTTTCCTGAACCGAACAGTAACTCCTTCAAACATGATGCATCTGCTTCCCCTTTTTGGGCAAGTGCGCCATAAAAATCCATCAAAGTTTGCCATATCATTTAGTCTGAGAGCAAACTGAAGTTGCTGTGTGTTGCTGACTATTTTCCAGGGTGAGCCACTATGTTTACAGGAGTTCTTTATTATTATGTTTTCTTAATTTTTTTTTGTAGTTTATAAGGAATATGGCAGCACTTTTAAACATGCTAACGCTCCAGCTTTGTAAGCTTTATACAGTTAACCAGCTGGACTTGCTTTGATGAAAGATTTCAGACTTAATTGCAAGGCTTTCTTTTAAAGTCTGGCCAAGTTTAAAGATTTGTATGAAAAATAGAAAACTAAGAACAACAAGTAAGGAAACTGATGCATGTCAGCATATGTGTATTTTCCTACTGACTCTTGGTTCTGGTTTGGTGCCAATCAAGCGCCTGACGAGCAGCATGGAACCTGCTACAGTGGTCAGTTGGTGTCTGCTCCTAACATGCCACGTTTGACTGATCTGGAAACAGCCTGTACCAGAGGATAACTTCAGGCTGTTGGAGCCCTGGTGGTACCCTGTCCAAACTCAAGTTATAGAGAACAGGGGATGTCAGGTGATTTAGGCGTCCCAGGAAGACAACACCACAAGTTTCCTCATCCTGTCAGCGCTTAGGTACCGTAGGTAGACTTCTACAGATTTACACTCAGTGTTTGCAGGACAATATGGCTGACGGCTCTCTACTTCTACTTCTACAATCACAATCGGCTGCTAGGTGACTTCCGATGACTGCCTTTCTCCATCAGGTCTGTTTGCGCTGGTGTCACCAACATGTGCAATAGAACTTGAACATGTGGAGGAACATTCTGTTCAGCGATGAGTCGAGATTCAGCTGCTGCTGCTGGACCATAGCTGGATCGAGTGTGGAGAAGAAGCGGAGAACACTATGCTGTTTGCAGCTTTTGGTTCAGGCAGTGTAGTGGTCTGTGGCAGCATCACCGTCACTGGAACAACGAGGCTTGTCACCAATGGAGACAATAGATACTACCTTCAAATAGCAGTGTATGAGTAAGCTGGTGACCTGCAGGAGCATCATCAGACGCCAAACAAGAGTCAATAGCAGAATAAGGTGTTTGGTATTAGCAGAGAAGATCTGGCAAGTGTTTCATGGGCATAACCCCCACATACTCAACTCTGCTGCTCAACCCACAAATGCATGTTTGTAATATATTGGCAAAATTAAAGGAGAACTAAACAGGATAGAATTTATTGCCAAGAAGCATTCAAAAAAGAAATAATCAACCAAACACAAATTTTGTTACTTTTTGTGATATGCATAGAACGAATATCTGTAGTTTTTGTTATCGAGACAAAGACTACAGACTAAAGGCTTCATATCCCCTTTCCCAAATTAAAACCAACACATCTGCACTCGCACAAGAGTAAACGACACTTTGATCCTAGATGAAAACAGCTGAAACCTGTAAAACGTCCTGCTATCCTTGCCAGATGTTTCGCATCATAAAAATTAAAAGTAAATGTAAGCCAAGGTGACTTGTTGCAATGGCTGTCCTGTGGACCCCTTTTAATATCCCTGTGTGGCCAACCTTTAGGTTTAGAGATGACCGGGCTGCATGCTGAGTGCTCCAGCCACCTGCTGGGTTGAACTTGCCCAAAGCAGCTCACCAGTCGTTCTCCCAGCTCTCTTCCTGCTTTCTGTGAGCAGAGAATAAAGCGTGCCGTGAGTCAGAATGGGACGGAGCCCAGTCCAAGCACCAGGGCCTGGGTTTGGTTAAAAATGCTGGTGGTAAGCCATAAAAGGGCTGGGATAAAACTGCGAGCAAAGAGGAGCCGTCTCCCCTCCTATTCATGATTCATGAATGACTAATCTTTAATGTGAATCTCCTCAAACACAGTTTATTTTATTATTCACTCAGTCAGTATGCAGCAGCTGGACTTTTCAGGCACCACACCCACGATGAACTTGACAGAAGAGGAGGAGGGCCGTGCAGTGTTTGCACAGTTTGTTGTGGTTTAAAATGTTTGCTCGGCGCTAATTTTTCATCCGCTGCTTTAGGCCTGAGTCGAAAGGCTGAGAAGCAGCGTGCCAGCGTGCAAAAAAACTGATTTTCAAGAGTCTCCTTTTTTCTTGATGATTCACTTTCTCTGCAGATGTAATTAGAAATGCACATTTGAGATGTTCTCCCAAATAACTTTATGCAAAATTATCCTCCGGTGTTCTTAGCTGAAAGTTACTTTTATTGAATTTGTGCCATAAATTCATCCTCTTCTCGTTATACTTTAATAAAATTCAGCAAACAATCCCAAAGTCTTTTTTGAGAGAAATAGAGGACATCTCACACCTTTGAAATAAATATATAAATGTCACAGTAGTGGCCAAATAAAAATAATAATCCTATAAATCGTCCGATAGTCTCGGTCAAACTGGATCAGACATGTTCATCTGTATTGTGCAATAACACCAACAGTTTATTGTGGTGTTTAACCAACCAATCCTCTGTGCTGAATTGCTAAGCAAGGTTAATTTCGGCTCTAGTTACTCTCTACAAGCATTAAAAGCAAATCTTAGCAGTTTACTCTAGACTTTCATCATGTCTACGTTTGCATTTAATATTAAAAACGAGTCCACTGGTCTGTTTTGTTTTGGGCTTAATGCATTGCTGTCATTAAAGTTATTAAAACTCGAATTTCCGAACAGTGTCTAAGGATGCTTTCGGCATTTGTCGCTTTTATTGACAGCTGCCCTCGAGCTCCCTTAACTCCACAGGTTTGTGCAAAACCTGATAACCCCCCGTAACCCCTGCGTGATCTGGCAATGTTTCAAAGAGCTTCTTCTGATGTCAGGAATGCTCGGCTTTGGTCAGGCTTTCAGTGCCCCCCCATAAATTTTCAGTGG
Source organism: Hemichromis elongatus (assembly GCA_015108515.1). NCBI lineage: Eukaryota > Metazoa > Chordata > Actinopteri > Cichliformes > Cichlidae > Hemichromis > Hemichromis elongatus. The sequence goes on from VUQR01035541.1 coordinate 6,023, forward strand.
GGTTGAGGTCAGCTGACTGCGGAGGAAAGTCCATGACAGTCAGCACTCCTGGCTCCTCTTTGGTCTCTGAGTAGTTGTTGCAAAGCTTTGAGGTGTATTTGGGGTCATTATGCTTGCTGCGGTAAGAATTGTATTCCACAAAGATGCAGAGGGTGGGGCAGGTCTCTGTAGACTGGACTTCTCCTTTTGTCAGCTGTATGTCTGATACTCCACAGTCTGCTCTGTTCTGCTTTTCATGTCCTTTCACCCTTCTGTTACTGCCTCTAACCTCGGGCTTGGGCTCATTAGTAAATGGGACCATCCTCCAACACAGCACCCCAACTCGCCACAAGCCTTTCACATGGTTTTCAGCCCTAAAGTGGTTTAGAGAAACGACACCACTCACTCACCAATCACAAGAAAGCTGGGTTTTTTTTGATGGACGTTTGCTTGTTGGTCTTCTGTGCTTTAATACATTTGTATGTATGAAGAACTTACTTTCTATCCCCCAGTGAACCAGGCTCATTGTATTGATCTCCTGCTGGTGTTTGTACATTTTTTATTGTGCTTTGGCTACACCTTAAAATCTTTTAAAGGTCTCAGTGCGTTACCCCCTTCAGAAACCATCAGTCTTGCCATTATTTGATAGTAAGAAACCCCCTCTCTGCTCACAAAAACAATCTGATTTCTGACACCTTCACTTGAGGCTGATGTCATTTTTCTTACCAAACAGCGCTCTCCTGGAAACGTGAGTCGGAGCTGTATTTTTAACGGGCGAACAATAGCGGCAAGTCGATTTACGTCAAGAAACCCCCGATGAGTCATTCAAATGAAAATTAAAGTGCCACTAAATGGCTACTTCAATAGAAGGCTGCAACTCAAGGAAATCTCATGTTTGTTTGTTTTTTACAAAGAAATTAACATGATGTGTGCCAGTTAGATTGCTCTATTATCTGCTACCTTGAAGGCCATTTTCATTTCATACAGGATGACTGATAATGTTTTAAAATGAACACCTTAATAAGATTGTGTTTAATGCACTCACATCATTAATTTATAAAATCTGTTAGCAGAGATGTTTATTAATGGAAAGAGTGGCATTGTGACCGGTAGCACTGGTGACAGAGTAACTTATACTGGGAAATAATGCATCCAAATTTGAGACACTTTTTCTATTACTCAGCTCATAAACGTGTTTGTGCTGAGTAGAGCTTACAGTAAATAGATCGGTATCTGTCTCAGTTTTTAATGGACTGAATGGACGATGGGTTAATCCAGCGAGAGGCTGTAACACGCTTTAGCACTTAAAAGAAACAGTCTATGTCTACACTGTTTTAACGCTGACAGAAATGCATCCAAAGTTTTGCTATCTTTATATGCTGTTAATTAACCCACACAGATCAGTCACTACGAGGTTTATCATCTAGCAAATACAGAGATTGCATCGTTAAACAAGCTGCTGTAATGTGATTCATGCTAAAACCATCAATGTTTCTGAGAAACATGTTGCCATGTTGTACTCATAAATATACGTTGATTGGTGTGTAATTAATGATGTAATCTTCCATGATACACAGGCGTGGGCAACATTTTGTGGAAGCTGCCATGTTGACCAGAAAACTTGAATACGGTGGCTGAGATGAGCATCGCCGTTCAGATAATTTTATGTATATGGAAACTGGCCACATATGTAGTACAGCAAAATCCCAGGAAAAAAAGAATTCATTGGCGTTTGGGTTTTATGGAGGGAAATTTTAATTTGTATCTGCACGTTTAGACTCAAGAGATGGAGGTTCATACCTACGACTGAGAAGGGGTCGCCTTCAACGAAGAATCCTCTTCCTCCTCACCTCCAGCATCATCTCGTGAACTGAAGTCAGGGCTCTAAAACATGGAAACATAAACACACTTGACTTCTAAGATCCAGCCAGGGACTACAGTTGAAAATTAACCTATGACTTTTATTTGCCTGTTAAAAAACAAAATAAAATGCTAATTTATCTCAGATATTGTTGCAATTACTTGTTTTCAGCAGATGAGACAATGCAACCCTTCTGGCTAACTTTATGCTAGCTAATTGTTACAAATCACACTTTCCCTGTGATAAATACTTTGACCTAACATCACACGAGAGTTTACACACTAAGGCCACATCCACATTAATAGGTTTTCGTTCGTTCACTCACCCTTTTCTCTCCGTTCTGGCCTCCCGTCCACGACGTTTTGGTCAAGGAAAACTGAGATTTTTTTAAAACGCTCTCGAAAACGAATACACGTGAAAACGGTGCTTACACTTTGCAGTGTGGACAGCGAAAACGGACACTTTCAGAAACGATGACGCATGTTAGTCACATGATGCAGTTATGTGACTAATTTAAGTAAGTTGGCGAATGGCATTGTATAGCAGTTGTTCGGTTTGCTCTCAGTTTTGACAGCCCTAATTTTTACATGCTCCAGATAGCTTTTCTTTAAATTCTTAAATTCTAACTCGCTTTTGCAACTTTGTACTTTTGTGTTACTCGCAGCAACAACTCCACCTCATTGTTAGTCCATTTAAAAAACTCGCTGCGACAATTTAAAGAGCCGGAAAGTAAATAAACGGCAGACAGAAATAACACAGGACGAATCGTCTTGCGTTTCACGCATGCGCAGTACAGCAACGTATGTGTTTTCAGCTGTTAAATGTGGACGAATAACTCAGTGAAAACGACTGAAAACGTTAGTGTGGACGCGGAGCAAATTTATCCGGATTAGTGTAGACGTAGCCTCTCTAATCCAACAAATTTTTACTAGCACCCACTAACTGCAGCTAACAGAGGCTAACAGCGGCTAACAGTGGCTAAAAACGCACATACAAACACAAAAACTACATTGTGTGGATGCAACACAGTGCTGACTTCATAATGATATGTATCGGCAGCATGGTGGAGGCCCAACCACTAGGAGGCCCGGAGTTCAACTCCAACAGATGATTGCTAACTGAGTAAGTGGTGATTCAATGTGTCAATTTAATCATGAGTGATCGCATCGCTGCAATAGGCCGGCTTGCACAGGCTGTGCCCTTTAAAAATAAAGTACTAAATATCCAAATAACAAGTTAACACTGATCCCTGACAACTAACAAAAAACTGCGTTAACAAGTTTTCATATACTGTAGAAATAAAAGAAACAAAGCACATAACCTGTAACTGATGTCACCTAAGAGTGACACTGTGGAGTCATTTAACTCCTCCATCCTCATATCTATCTCACACATGCTCGCTGGGAGGAGTTAAGGTGCAGGTGAAGGAAATGAGACGACACGTTAGCATAATGAAAAATACTCTCTGTCAAAGAGAGGCAAACAGGGCACACCCAAAATGCTGGAGTTTACATCCCAGATTAATGACGTGCAGGTGCGTGATCGCACACGAACGCTGACTTTTAAACGCGTAAGATGGATTCTTACACTTTTTAATCACTCGGCTTTGACCCTCAAACGCCACTCGGTGTAATATGCCGGCCAGCTTATTTTCTTTGCCTCATTATGAGGAGGGTTTTAAATAATTGATTTGCTGGATGATTTACTCAATACTAAATAGAGTTGCGGGTTCCAAAAAAATGAAGGTGTTGGGGTTTTGTTTTTTTTTTTTTTACCAGAGATAAATTGAAAACAATTACATAGTAAATACAACCAATATACAGCATGTAATAATTATTGTTTTAAGTCATTTATAATGCACCACAGTCTTTCCAAAGCAGCTCTAGCAAACAGTACACATTACTTTTTTTTAAATGTACTTCCTGGAAAACATGAACCCATACTGTATATAAGCTCATTAGATGATTTAAAGTACAGTGAACGCACCACCCTTAAACAAAAGGCTCGAGTGTTTTTTTCCTTGTTGGCTGCCACTCATGCTGGAAAATGACTAGCTTCCTTGTGTATGGGAAGCGACAGTCAACACGCAAGCTTTAAATTAGCGAGGGATCCCTCCACACAGCTTGAGTAATATCTGAAACATCAGCTGCTAATATCTGATTACAAATGTATAAAGTAAGTGGAAAGAAAAGGAAGGGGAAAGCCAATTTGCTGAAATCTGAAGCTGCCTAATGCCAAATGCAAACTAATACATGTTAACACAGAAAATAGAAAATAAATTAATTCCACTGAGTAATTTTTTATTCAGTTTTAACTCCGGGAGTTCCTTTGATCTGGATAATTTTGATCATGTAGCTGTTTAATCATGAAATAAGCTCTATTTTTCTTACACGGCCTTTGGTGCTTTACTTAATCTATCAAAAGAGGATCTGAAGCTATTGTTTAGTGCACATAAACGCTGATATATTTACTCCTCTTCTATTAAAGTCATGTTTGCCACACCAACAAAAAAAAAAGAAGCAGTTCATGAACTCTAAGTGTCATGGATATGAGAGTTGAAATTCCTCTGCACTCTCGTACCCAAGAGGATACTTTGTCACTTTGGTTTAAAGTTCTTCCCATGAAACAAGGCTGCAAAGGTCAAGCCCCATCTTTCTGACATCATTATTTCCTCGCATGTCCGGAGCAGAACGTTTTACATGTGCTGGAGCTGGCTTTGAACGGTGCTGGATGTGGCAGTAGCGGGGAAGTCGGGCGGGGGAGGGTTGCAGGGTCCTCCACTCCGAGCGGGACCACAGAGGATGCCCGACTTCTTTTCCCATGTACTCCCGAGCCAATGAAAACACTGGAAAACGACACGTTCCCATCAGCTAAGCACGGTGACACGGCGACCTCAGAAAAAGAGCACTTGTAAATACCGAAAGCGAGGGAGGAGGGCGGGGGGTGGCAGTGGAGCGTTCAAGTGGCTTAAAATCTTTCCAACCTGCAGATGTGGCAGCAGCACCTATTACCAGCCACCTGTGCTTCATTTAGGTTAAATCCTTCATTAGGCTTTAAAAGCTCATTTATTCTCATTTTCTAACCCTGGCTGCATTGCTTTTGTGGGGCTACTCACTTGTCAGATCCAATCTCTAAGAAGGTGATTCTGGTTCAAGAGCTGCAGGTGATTCATTTTTATTTATTTATTTGTCAGTTCCCAAACACTTATTTCCATTTTTCTCATTGTTTTCTGTCTGTTTTAATAGACTCTTTTAGCATTTATCTGCTGCAGACAGAATGTGGGAAACACCACTGATGGTGTCAGAGGAAGGTGACATGCTGGTGTTATTCCTCTATAACCCACAATGAGATAATAATCATCCAATGGTGACGACAAAAGCGCAGGAATGCTATTTAATATGCCTTGTTTTTTTGTTTTTTTTCCCGCATCAGTTATGCATGTCGCATTCTCCAGTCTCCAGAGAAGGAGGTTTATTTCCGGAATTTATTGTTGTTGTTTTGTTTTTGTTTTCATCCGCGAGCCAGTCCGCAGCGTTGCAAATGGCCAAATAAGATGTTATAACGATCATGACTGTGGGGCTGAAAAGACCAAAATGACATCCAGATGTTCCTAATTACGCAGCTTCAGCCTTTGGTTTGTTTGTGTTACTACAGTAAGGTCGTAAGCCTCTCACTACCAAAGTATAAAAAAAAAAAAAAAAAAAAGAAAAAAGGGGTCCAAA
>VUQR01035541.1:19974-45039 GCA_015108515.1 Hemichromis elongatus
TCTCAATTTAGAGGAAGGAGGTCTGCCTTGGATGAGCCGCTGCCTGGATCCCGAAGTTTTTTTTCCTTCTTCTTCTTTTTTTTTTTTTTGATGTTTTAATGAAGATATTTCACACATTTCTGAAAGCGTCTTGTTACGCACGAACTTGTCAACCTCCAAGATTAGGTAAAAAGAGAATTTTTGGCATGTGATTTTCCCAAAAGTTTCTGCTAAAAGAAATAAAAAAAAAAGAAAGAAAGAAGAAGAAGGAATGAGAAAATAAGCCTACTAAACCTTCATTAATCCCCTTAGGAGGCTCCATCCTCATTTGATTGAAGTGCTTATTCTTTCAGAAAAATTGATAATCAGAACCTTGGAGACCAGGAAGTCGGGAAAGAGGAAAAGGAAAATGTCACTTTCCGTCTTAATTAAATGGACCGTTCGGTGGCGGAGGGGGGGGGGATCGGTGCGTCGTGGGCCAGGTCCCTCCCTCGACCTTTCTTCTTGTGGTCAAGTGACCTTCACTCCCTGTCTGCGCAGTGTCTGACAAGGAAGGAAAGCGCCTGAGGGGGGTGAGGGAAGAAAGGCCGTGACATTACACACATTCTTACGGGTGCCACAGCCCGGATAATTAAACCGATACCCACTTAGCATGCGTCGCGAGCTAGCCTATCGTTTATCAGCCGCATGACCTCTAGCGAGGGATCTCTTCCTCTGATCTGTGTAATTATTCTGTTTTTCTTCCCCTCCTCTTTCATTGCCGCTTTCTTTCTTCCACTGGAAATACATCTGTGTGTCAATGCGTGTGTGTGTTGGTCTCAAAGTTGTAAACATCACAGCTGGTTGGGAAGAAGAATTTCTGGAGTGATTCAGTGATGTTTGTGTGCAAGATTTCAATTAATTCCAGGTGGCCCACAGCTATTTTGTATTATTTCCTTTTACATCTCTCTCAATAAAAACACTTATCCCTCGAAGTCGTCGTGCCTGTGGCCGATTGAAGCTCGGAGGGGGCGTGCACGCTGGTGTCACTCTAAATTTGCTGGCTGGGGGGAGTTAAATCTTAAGTGGCTAGCAAGCGTGTGCCACACATGGAGCTGGTGATTGTACAGAAATGTGAATGAACATGTGTTTTTGTTCTTGTAGCTCGGTAAACAATGCCAAGATATTTCCTTTTCTTTTTAAATTTCAGGTTTTATTTAGGATGTGCAGTTTCTGGCCTCGCAGTCTGTCGAGTGCTTGTTATGCGGTTTGCTGTTTCTCATTGCTCATCGCTCACCCCAGTAGGTCGAAGCAGAGGGCTGCCCTAGCTCAGCTTGGTTCTACTGCAAGCTTCTTCCAATAAAAATGATTTTTTTTTTTATTCTTCCCACTGCTGCTCAAAAGTAGCTGCTGAGTTTCCTTCTCCAACACTGTTACTGTAGGTCTTGACCTTAATGTGCAAAGGTCCCAGTCATATTTTACGTTGTATTCGTCACTGCATAAGTAAAAATTAAACACTGTGATTTTACCTAACAGCATCTTTTCATGCCTCCGGTAACTGGGCTCGCATTTTGATGCTTACCAGGTATGTCTGAACGTCTGGTGCTTTCATTTAATTAAACTCATGTCATATTTAATCGTTTGATGTTCAGCAAAGTTTAAATATTTTAAAAGGACGTTTCGTTCTTACTACAGCTCTAAAGGAAGGCTACCGAACAGCCAACCTGCTTCACAAGCCTGAATTTAGGAGCTTTATTATTCAGTAAATAAATCAATAAAAGACCTTTGATCATGCACCACCACACAGTCGACCCTCTTGTCATGAAACTTGCCTTTGCTGCGTTTTTAGGCTCCAGGAAACCCGGCGTGCTGAGCTTCATCATCAGGATCATCAGGATAATGATGCAAATTCCATCTCGTGGTAAATTCATGCATGCGCTCTTTTCTTTTTACACTTCGTAAAGCAGTAAGTAGTCTGCTGCTACTACAACTTTATTGTGTTGCTAATTCACTCATTTCTTTTCACGCCATGTGTTTATCCACCACTCTGCATGTTACTATTAAACTCTGGCTTGCTTTCATACTTTGTATTTCATATATTTTACTGTCATGGTATATCTCCCTAAGCACGCTTCCGCTGGAGGTTTCTTCCTGTTAAGAGGGAGTTCTTCCTTCCTACTGTCACCAAGTGCTTGGTCATAGGGATTCATCTGACTGTTGGGGTTTTCTCTGCATCACTTTAGGGTCTTTACCTTATGATATAAAGTGCCTTGAGGTGACTGTTGTTGTTATTTGGTGCTATATATATATATATAAAACTTTCTGTGTTGCTTAGCTGGTTAGCTTCCAGATGCTGTAGAAGGGCGCCTGTATCTTTAGCTCAGTGTCTGCACAGCAGGGTGAGTGAGTGCTGTCTAAAGCTACAGCTACACATGAAATGAAAGTGAAATGTGGCTGGGATGAAAATTTCCAGAGAAAACATCAACTATGGAGGAAATTCCACATTTTTGAGTTTTGCTTCTTTTTTTTTTTCTTGCGAACATGAACGTCTGTACAATTAAATCTAATGTTAATCATCCTGTTTTCTAGGTTTAAACAGATCATCCTGTCACAGTGGTACAATACCACCCTGGTTTCAGAACTCTGGTAACATTCAGGCCTCTTTACTTTTTGCTCAACTTATTGTGAAACAATTTATTCTTAAGGATTTTTCAGGTAAGCACACATTATTAATCTCAAATATCAAAAAATGTTTGCAATATTTTCACACAGCTTGTGGACATAAGTGTGAAAAAAAAAAAAAAGCTTAGTAACGCAACCTTATAGACGCATAACATTTTTGGTATATTTATTTAAGCCAAAACACAAGTACAAGATGTATGATTTAGAAAAATGTGTTACTCTGTACCTGACATGAAAAGGTTTTTAATTCTTGGCTGGAACACGCATCACGCGCTGTCGTGAGCGCAAGGAACCAGCCAGCCGGTGTGAAAGTGAGAACTATATGTAATATAGTATGTGCCATAAACCTGCAGCTGATATTTCTGGGTCACTTATCTGCACAGGGAGCTGCTTGCACTGTTCTAACCTGTCAGCCTATTATGTAACAGATTGGCCCAGTTTACCCTATATACTCTCGCTGTCTGTGATTTTCCACTCGGCCTATGTATCACATGGGTTACCGGTGATTGTCTGTGCAACTGACAAGGACTTGAAGCATGAATTTCCCAGGTAAAGTGCCCGGGGTGTAGATGCAACCACGTGGAGAAGAGGAGCGCTTACACCGTTAAAGCCTCCATCCAGTTTCAGCTTGCTCACACTCCATTTTCAGCTTTCAACTATTTTTTCTTCTATACAGAACATTGTATGTGGATGGAGCTCGGTTGACAGTGAGGACACAAAGATGAGCCCCAGGAAAAAAAAGAAAAAAACGCAGCAAGAGAGAGCGAGTGTCAAAAGTAATCCAGAAGAGCAAGACTCTCAACGGCCTTCATCTTTTTTTACCAACATGCCTCACTGCAGATCATCCGCTGCTTTGAGAGTACAAGGACTCAACTGTAGTTTGGCAGGATTCACTAATACTGCAAATATCCAACAAACACAGCTCTGTTTAAGAAACAGAAATGGAATCCTTTTTTTTTGCCTTTTATTTCATTCGGTTTGAAAAGTAGTCAGCGTGCATTTGCTGCTATTTTAATCCAGCTACAGATACAGATTCGGCACAAGTGCATACGTCTTTATAAATTCTTGGATTGCATCGCCAGGCAACAATATTCATCTGCAAACAATAAACAGGAAGTGTGACGCTGCCGCAGAAACGGTCCGTTAGCTGCAGCGCCGAAGTCGTCTCATTTTCGACCACATTTTGTAAAAATCTGCTCGGCGAGGTGCTCTGCACGAGCTGTCGAGTAGTTCCTGTTTGAGGTACGAACACAAATGATTAGATACCCGTGCAGAGATCGATGTGGAAGACGTCAGCATTTGCTGAACATCTTTTTGGATTGCTGCATTCAGTCAGAGAACTAAATTGAACATGAAAAAGTTCTCTGTGCCTCTATTATCAGAACACTGGTCTAAATTTGGACCAGATGCCAAATTTAACATTTAACACCCCGTTCGCTAGTGCAAGATCAAAAACAGAAAGGGTAGAGAAACTTATACGGCCTGACTCCGGTGTACAAAATGAGTATGCGACATGTAAGAGATGAGGCGTGATTGGCACCCTAAATAAAACGCCTCTGAGTTTAAGTGCTTGTTTCCTGTGCACGCGCTGTCACCAATACGAGCAGCTTTCTGCCGCATGCCTTTATGCTCTGACTCATCTCGATTCTGACAAAAGATAAAACCGCAAGATAAAAACGCAGCGCTCAGTTACAGGTAACGGGACAGAACAACTTCCTCTGCAGGGAAATGGCACTCTGTATTCATTTTAATTATGTGTTAATACTGAGCTGTGGTGCACATTATTTTTTTTTCTTTTTTATAATCTTAATGCATGCATACCCCGATTACTTAATTTTTTGTTTTCTATTTAATCACATTTTTTGAAAGAGGCTGAAATTCAAAAGCAGTTCAAAAGCAGCAAGTTTTATTATGTCTTATGTTTTTATGTAAGCTTGTCAAATGTTACTGTTAACTATACAGGGTGACAGGAAAAGTGAAATGTTCAAATACACGTATTGATTTTTTATTTTTATTTTTTGCAGCATTTGAAGGAATATGCTTTGTTACATTTTCCTACCTTAGATGTTTTTTTCCTGAGTTCAGTTCCACTCACAGACCGGGGTCTGTGTGGGGTTTGTATGTTCTCGCCGGGTACTCCGGCCTTCTCCCACAGTCCAAAGACATGCAGTCAGTGTGCATTGGTCAACTGGAAATTTTAAATTGACCGTAGGTGTGAATGGTTGTCTGTGTCTAAGTGTTAGCCCTGCGACAGACTGGCGACCTGTCCAGGCTGTACCCTGCCTCTCACCCTAAGACAGTTGGGCTCCAGCACCCCCCGCGACCCTGAAAAACATTTATGGAAGATAATAGATGGATGCATGTAAAATATGTCCACTAGGATGTCTTGCAGCACCAGCACACTTTGTGGGCTTATGAACGATTTTTTAAATTTCTTTTTCTCTGCTTCCAACTTTGTGATAAAGCAGAAATAAAACCAACACGGTGCTGTGCAAAAGTCTTGAGCCATCCTTCATATATTTATACTCTGCTGGGAAAATGGAAAATATGTGAAACTGAGTTTGTGCAGTTCTTAAAGTCAATATTTGGTCTGACCACCTTTAGTTCAATAAGGCCTGAACGTCCTTTCATGGCATTTCCTTCACTGGTCTTCAGGAATACTTCTCCAGGCTTCTTGAAGGACATTTCACGCAATAAACAGGAATCGTGATGCCGCCATAGGAACAGTCCAGTTGGGGAAGCCAATTCATATCTGATAGTGATCTATTGTGTGTTTTTAATAGTGTGTTCAGGCTCATTGTCATGCTGATAAAAAAAAAGTAGTTTCCAATCCAGATGCCATTGCGTGGGGATAATATTTTTCTGTGTTCATAACACCACTGGCTGAAATGCAGCCCCAAACTGAAAAGAACTAGACTGACTTTCAGTCCAGTTCTTGTGTAATTTGGCATATCTCAACTTTTTCTCAATATGCTCCTTCCTTAAGAATGGCTGTTGACAGCCACCCTTGAGCTGAGGCCACTTCTCGTGAGGCTTCACTGAAGAGTAGGTGGATCCACTGAAGGGCTTTGCTGGATTTTGCCGTATTTTTTACACATATGACTTTCAGATATTGTTCATCTGCCACAGAAAGTTTTTAGGCCCACCGCTTCTTCTTTTGCACTGTAATTCTGTAATGATTCCCTGCACACCATACCAGCATACACAAAGTTTTCAGCTAATAGCTCTTTGATGCAATAATACTATTTTGTGCAGGTCAAACTGTGTTATCTTTGCCATTTTTCATGGTTTCAACTAAAGAAATAGGAACAAATGATCACTTTTATGTGACAGGCTGCTAATAACAAAGTGCCTACAGATACAATTCAAGTTAAGGCAATCCCCATAACTGCATATTGGTTACAGATTCATTATTAAAGTTTCTGAGTAGACACGACCAGTATTGTGGAATCAGAGTTCTGGGTTTGGGTCAAAACTGAAGCTGATATGGAGCCTTTCGTATTTCTAATAGAAAGGTTTCCTCACCATGGGAGTTTCCCATAACACTTAGGAAACAGCACTTTGACACAAAATGCATTTGAGCCTATAGCCCCCAGGAAGCCATTAAGCACACATTCTGGCACATGGATATTAAAAAAGTGAAAAATTACCCCAGTGAAGAGACGTCAGAGAGAGAGAGGGAGCTTCTGTCACGATTACCATATCCATCTGTAACCCTGCATTAGTCCGCCTCACACAGTGTCACAGGATCTTCTGCTGAGATGCTAATTGATAAGAAAAGATGAACATGTGAGCTGGGAGACCCGATTCAATCAAAAAAAAGCACGAAGCTGAGGAAGAGAGCAGGCGAGGGGGGGGGGGAGATGTTTGCAGCTCTCTATAAATCATGAGACTTGCACAAAAAGCCATCCATCACAGTTGGCAAAAGGCCTCGTTGAGGTTGAAAGGTCAAAGGGCTGAGTTATGTTAGAAGGTCTTTCCACTCCCAGGGGACAAATTTGACCGGTTCCCGAGCGAGACGAGACGAGGGTAAGCCATCGCTTCTGTCGGGCAGAACTCGACCTATGGGTTTCCAGTCTGTTGCCACTGACTATATACCCGGAAAAAAAGGTTGAGCGCAAATGGCCCCAGCGTAACCCCTCAATCCTTCATCCTGAGTGATAGCTCTCTCCTCCGTGTCAAGTCTTTTAATCCACACTCACTGTTCTGCCTCGCTTATATGTCAGAATGAAAAAGTTGCACTATGGCACTTTCCTGGTTCTTCACAGCTTCTTGGTCAATATTTCTCATCAGGTAGGAGGAAGACAAATGACCTCCACGGTTTTGACCTTGCTGTGGTTATTGGCAGGAGGAGACAAGTTTCTGCTCTGATCTTTTACATCCAGCTATTAAACATATAACTCTTATTGCCACTTAATTGGATCATTACCGCTTTCCCTGGAAGCATGCTTAAAAACGTATGTCCACATAGTTAAAGTTATGTTAAAGAGAAAAAAAAAAGTATGAAATTTGTAAATGATACAAACCGTGTTAACATACGCAGGCGTGGAAAGGCTGATTTAAAAATTAATGAGCCTTGAAATTTTAATTTCAAATGTGATCCTAATCTCGACAAGTGGTGTTATCTCCGACTGTAAGGCGGCTCAGATAGCGGAGTGAAGTGGCGAAGAAGCAGAGGCGATGTGACAGAATTCACATGCAGCTAACCAGGAAATACCAACCCAGAAAAGGAGGTTTTAATGAAGCTCTGACGCCCTAATGAATGCTGTTCATGCCCCTGTTTTTACATGAGCATCTCTGGAGAAGCGGCCCTGAATTCTGATGCAGCGGCGATGCTGTAACTCCATCACAGAGAGCCCCTGTTTAAGGATTCCTGCCCGTGTCAAAAGCCCCCATCCTCCACATGAGGAGCCATCAGTCTGTGAGGCTACGGGGCAGGTTGCGCTTAATCAGCATTTCAAAGCCGCTCCTCTGTCAATTATCCGAGCCTGAGCTTCCTCCAGTTTGCTCGCATGGGTTTCGCTCGACTACGGGGATGTAAGGTCAACGTGCGCAACGTCTACGGGTGACATCACCCTCCCAGGGAATCCTTGGCAGACGTGCATGCAGAAAAAAAACAAAACAAAACAAAGGAACTTCATTTCTGCATCTCCCATTTCCTATTTCTTCCATGGCTTTGCGGCAAAAACCCTCGTCGCCATAAAGGACTATCCGATGGTCACACTGGGAGGCATTCATGTGTAGAATACAATTTAAAATTCCATCACTCAGGGTGAAGCTGTGTTTTATATCTTTTCCATTAGCTCCAGATGTCATCCGAATACCATATGTAAAATTGTTTTGCATTTGTTATGCACACAGAGGGGACAATCTGTATGCTTTGCTGGCAGACTGTAGCATAATTCACTACTCACCCCATTGACTACTGAATATGAAACATGCGTTCCATATCAAGCCACTTCTGTCACCGGGCCAGTGGAGTGGAGCGGGCGTGCTGGAGTTTTCTCGGGACTTATAAAGAGACAGACTTTATGCTTCCAAACAGAGATATTAAGGCAGTAGATCTCATACATTACAGTCAAGGGAGCGGTGCGACTGTTTTGTAATTTCCATACACACTTTTCTGTCTCTTTCCCACAGTTTTCAGCAGCTACTGGGCAGATAATCTTATTCTATAGGTCTGCTGGGGAGCAGCAAAAGTCTTGGACGGACTCCAAAACTATTTTGCTCATTAAAAGTAAGATGTGAGGAGAGCCAGACGGAGTATGGCAGCACAGAGAAAAATGCTCCCAGTTTGATTCTGTGAAGGTGTTTATGACATATGTTGAAAGTCTAATAGGCATCGTGGACTCACACAGGGAAGGCTGAGGTTTAGTTATGCAAACACTTGGCAGAGGCAGAGCTGCTCTGGAGGAAAGCAGCATAACTGGTTAAGTTACACAGGTATCTTCCATCTGGTCCAAAAAGTTTAAATCAAATTCCAGTTATTTAACAGCCGCATTTCCATTGTTGTGATATTAATAGGCTGCACTGGCTCAGCTTGCATTTGAGGCCTGAAGTGAGCCAAAGTGTGCTGCATATACAAACGGTTAATTACGAGAAACGGTTACATTTGCTACCAGTCATAGAGGGCTGCTTGACTTATTTTGATGAATATGAAACTGGATAAACAAGAAGTATAATAATGCTACAAACACATTAAAATACAGCTATTTTAGTCTTTTAATTACAGTCTTTTTTTTAATTTTATTTTATTTTAAGCAGATGTTGATTTATGATCAATCCTTCAGCTGATGCAATAAATGCTATTTTTAAATTAAATTGTATGTTTGTAGGCAGGTTTAAACATGGGATGACTCACGTAAGCTTAGCAAGCTTACAAACTGACCACTCTGAAACGTAGTGTATGTATAAAAAATAACCATCTGTCTAACATCTGTCTCCTAAAAGGAAAACCAAACAATTCCCCCTCCAAATAATCAACCTTATTTAACTTAGACAATTAGCAAGATTTAAGTTAAATTACACTTAAAAAGTAATATTTTTCTTTTAACCTGAAACGGTTCTTTTCTAAGTCAAAATGGCTCACTGGGAAAAACACTGCAATCCATAATTTGAATATAAACCAGTACGTGACTTCTGAATACACCAACCCGTAAAACGAGTGTGGCGGCGTCGTTTCTCGGACTGACAGCCAACTCCAGCAGAAGAGCCTGTTTCATAACTCAACCGCCTAACATGCTTCCCAGCCCCCCTACATAAAGTTTTAATATTAATTTTAAGTGAGCATCTATCATAGTTTTCTGCTACATGCTGATATTGTTATATAGTGCAATACGTTTCTCCTCCTGTGGACAATATTGACATTTTGCCCCACAAGTCATATTACTTCTATAGGTAATGAAATTCAAATGTGCGGTGGCAAAATTTCCTCCTTGTTGCCACGAAAGACATAAAAAATAAATAAATAAAAAAAAAAATCTCAATGACACATGAGACCATTTATTTAGCATAAATCCTGCTTAGCCCCTAAATGTGCGCCCAAACTTTGGCACGCCACGGCACCCAAACAGATGATATATGGAACACAAACTGTATTTACCATCTAAATTGCTTCTCCACAATGTGGAGATGATGACAAAGATTAATCGGCTAAAGAGCTAAATCTTCTCCCAGCCCCCCCCCCCCCCCCCCCCCACCACACACACACACCTCCAATATGGTGGCACATCTCAGGCCACACGTTTCCAACTTAAAGGCAGCATTTGTATTCCTGAGGAGCATCTTCTCTCGCCTGCTTTATGATATTACCGCCAGGAGACCGCGAGCAGCGGCCTCGTCTCCATGTGTGGGCTCCAATTCGACCGTCATCCATTTCCCTTCGCTATCTTTTTATCATTACACTGCCTAATAAATGTGCTGTGTGCCCCGTGATGCTGCATCATACATCAGGCAAAGTGACCCGGGTCAGCGCATCGCCAACCACCAAGGTTACCGTCTCTCTCGCGCCCATTCGCTGGCTGTCACCGTGAGGGGAGAATTTGTCATCTTTTGTCATCTGGAAATATCCTCTGACAAAGTAATAACCTCTTTTTAAATTCTAAACGTTGTATCTTCTAAAGGAAGTGACAAAGGTGTGCAAGCCACAGGGGTTTGCTCCGTGGTTGTTTTGATCCACCGGGTCGCCACTGACGAGCGCGCTTCAATCGAAGCAGCAGGTTGTTCCCCCCCACTGCGGCTTTGCTTTATGCCACGTTACGAAATGATTCTTCAGTCTCCCACATCAAACGCAAACAGCATAATATCACAGCGCAGCGCTTGGAATGTGTGTGAAAGCGCGTGTGCCGAGGTGTGCCGTGCAACCTGCGCGCTCCCCTGCAGATGGAGCATTAAAGAGCTCCCAAACTGGAGGCCAGCCAGACCACGGCGCCTTGGCAGGACACTCGCGCACACAAATACACGCAGTTGGTCATTTCGGCGTTAAGATTGTGTGATTTTTCAAAACGTGATTGCGGGGAGCCGGGTTGGGAGTGGGGGGGGCTTGGCATTGCATGTCCGACTGTCTCTCGGCGATCACTCATCTGAGGCGAGAAACTCAGCAGCAGTCTCAGAAACTCAACGCGCTGATTGGAGCCAGATTGGAACAAGGCCTTCAAATCAGAGGGACATGCTCTGCTACGTTGCAGAGTTGAAGCGAGTCTATTACAGGCCCCCAGATTAACTATCTCCGACAGCAACCAGCACTGAAAGGCTCCTCTATCTCTTCTTTTAAGAAAAAAGGAAGAAGGAGAAGAGTTACATGGGCACCCAGGCCTTTACAGTGGCACCACAGAGGATTGATGTATGGGCTCTCTGAGATATGTCCCCTTTGTCTTTTTAATCTGCAGGACGTTCTGCTGTGGATGGGAATAAATAGTCCATATCTATATATATGTGTGTGTGTGTTAAAAGGTGGGGATGCATCACTCCCCTGGGAAAAGGTAATGACTGTGCCACTAATAGAGAATCATTATAAACAACTTTAGCAGATCAAAGAAAAGATGTATTCATTGAAGTCAAAGGATGACCGATGGATCAGCGGGCCTTTCAACAAATGTCCTCTGTCCTCTCTCTCTGTGCAGTACAGAGAGGCAGAAAGCCCACATAAACGTCCAAACCTGGGTTTAACAGCGAGCTTGTTAACTTTTATAGACGTGTGCAAGATCACGTCCAATAAATCGCGATAAACTGAGATGGCATCGGGTGAACGGAGCCTTACATGGAAACTATTTGATCTTTTTTTCCTAGACGTCACTGTTTATAGAAGCGGCACAAAGGGAAGGTCAGACCTTTTAGGTGACTCGTATACAAAGACCAGTAAAACACTGAACTCATATGTTTCCTCATTATTTAAATGAGGGTAAAACAATGTTATTGTGGACTAATCATCAGAATGTGAGGCTCTTTCCCACGACAGTGACTGCCTGACTGACTGACTGCTAGGAGCCCTTCTGTTGTTCCAGTTATGGTGAAGTAGTCCAACTTGTTATTTCAGCACAACATATATACACGTGTAAGAGTGTAAGAGGGAAATGTGCAGTGTGTGAGCCACACAAGTGACAACTTTCACTGCTTGTTAGGGTTTCACTAGTAGAATTTCAAAGCTGATATCGATACCCATGAAAATAAGATTTCACCCCCATCCTGCAACGTCAGAACTGGTGAACAAGTGAATTTGTTAATTTTCAACTCATGTACCCATTAATAGTTAGATTTAACAAAATAAAAAAGATTTTTCATATAAATTATTATTTCATTAGAGATCATGAAGGTAAAATATGTTTTTGAACCTCACAGCTGGCCAACACAAAAACAGAAACACATTTTAAAAAATTATTGTATGAAAACAAAAAAAGTTAAAGTTGATCATTTTGTCCAAATCTGGCTGAAGCTTCGCTCAAATCCAACGTTCACACTGCTCTGACTCAGCTCTGCTCTTTAGCACCGAAACCATCCGATTCGGCTGCTCTTCTCAGGTTTCTCTCTTTGCTTGCTCCGATTGGTTCTCCACACTCTGGGCTCTCTGCTCGTTTCAGCTACAGGTCCTCCGCTTCTCTGCAAAGCCAGCAACCCACCTGCTTCTTCAAGTGTCCATAATCCTCTCTGTCACAACTTAATATTCCACCTGTGACCTCTTCAGCCTGCAATAATTGCTGCTAGCTGCCACGTTAATGATAACAAGCAGCTAACGTTGTTGTCGGCTAACTGCTAAAAGGCTAATGTTAACGTTTGTGCTATATACTAATTTAGTGTTGTTGAAACAGGACATCATTGTTGAAAATTATTTTTACATTTTTCGATTAACATCTAATGATTGTTTTTTTGTTTTAACCCCACTGTTTGCACAGTAAGTTAAATATCATCAGCGCTATCTAGCCTTTGGCTTTAAGATTCCAAATGCATTCCCTCTTTTGGGCTTCAGAGGGACAGTTCCAATATGCAGCTAACGCCACTTAAAACATGATTGGTCAACACTGCTCAGGCTAAAAAACAGAAATCAGAAGGTTTCTAACCGCGCCAGCAGACTCTGTAAATTCAGGTAGAAGATTAATATTGCATCCATCAAATGACAAGTACTGGCTTTGTTAGTGTGAGCCAACGACTCACCCAGCAGACAGACTGCTAAAAAAAAGGGGTCACAATCACCGCGGGAGAAAAAAGAATTTGAAACAAGATCGCAAGTCTAAACAAGCCGATCTCTCAGGAAAACTGAATATCACTCTTAGCTCTGCGTTAAGACTCTGATTTTCTCATGGCCTGAGTCTACCTTTGTCATGAGCGCTAGGTGAAACCCCTGCTATACATCACGATTGCACAATGGTATTTGTGCGGATTCCCGTGTGGAACTGAAAAGTGCAAATATCTGTGATAAATTCCATCCTGTCAGGTGTTGATTTACAGGTCAGGTCTGCATCGGTGGGTGAATTGGTGCCTGAGCGCATGTGCCGGCACGTCGAGTGTGTGAAAACGCCCGTGGTCATTTTTCATCTCTTAGTTAGTGTAAGTGTAGTGTTTGTTAGAGCGTGCGCATGTGTATGCATGCCTGAGTGTGAGAACGTTTCCTGCTGCTCTTTTGCACAAGCCAGTATCTGTTTCTTCACTCGCTACCTTTAATCTCTGATTACCATGCAGCTGTTTTCCAAAAGTCCTGTAACGGTTGACTGATTTGGTGTTATTTTCCTGCCGTGGCCTGTCCGAGCACGGGGCGAATGGCACCAATAACTGTTAATTACTTAATTATGGCGATAAGAATATGGTCAGGGACAGAACAAGCAATGATTAATGCAAGGTCTACAAAAGTGCAGTCTGCAAAGTCTACAAAGAGATGTTGTTTTTCTTTTCATTTCCTTTCTACGCAGACGCATCTCCACATTTTAACTTGTTTTAACCTGAGCTCTCTATCTCTGTTTCCAGTGTTCGTCCCTTTTTTTTGTCTTTTGTCTCTGCCCATTAACATTCAACTGAAAGTACAGGAGAGGGGGTTGGATGCATGAGTAGCAACCGCAGATTCATCACTGGGTTTTTTTTCTCCCTCTCTTTCTCTTCCTTCATGAATTATGGAGAGCCTCCCCCGATACATTTAGTCGAGCCACCAGTAAATTAAATGCGGTGTGCTGCCGTGCCACACGGGAGCCAACAGGCCAAGCAGGGATATATCAGCCTGTGCTGCTGTGGCCCAAACATTCATACATCTCCCTCCAGTGTTTACAGGAACCAGAATCCCTCTGAAAAGCTACGTTTCTAATTCTGGTTTTTTTTTTTTGGCGTGTTTTGTTTTTTTTTAAACACCCCACACCCCCTTTTTTATGCCAACACTGCTCTCGGTTAAAAAAAGAAACTCACATATTAAATCTATCAACAGCCAAGCGAGCCAACATGACTGATCATGTAGCGTCGTAGAAGTGATGTAAGCGCTATCACAGCAGAGTAATTCAAAACAGGCCGGTTGTGCAATGAAAGTATTTGACCCGAAGCCAAAAGAGAAGCTGTGATTGACTTTTAAATGCTGCTTTTAAATGCTACGTTTTAGACACTTTATCCACCTCGGTTCTCAGCCTTCACACTGCTCCATATTTCTCTCCAGAAACAGGCACAAATGGGGGTGCTGGCCCCCTTCTTGCCCCCTGATTTATAGCGCTATGGTAGTAAAATGGCAGACTAGAATAACATGGGTGGTAATAAATGACTATAAGACAGGGACTAGCAGCTGTTAATGCTACAGCCATTAGGCTGAAAAATGAAGGGTGCCTGTGATTCCATCAGACTTATACTTTTGCTTTATGCCATGCATTAGTGTACGTCGTGGTAAGTGGCAGCCTATATAGACATTAATCGTCTGCCGCATCCAAAATGTTCTGCAGGTATCTTGAAACCAAATACAGCAATATCACGCTAAAGATTAAGATAGGACTCGAAATACTAAAAAAAAAGGTCAGACAAAAGAAAATGTTTCCAGCGGTTATTTTCAGCTAGGCATATACCATTGACAGAGTGTGACATTGCTTTTTCACAATTACATTTTGAAATTCAGTAGTCCCCGTAATTCTCTGTTACCCTGACAGTTTGAGCTTGTTCGCTGTCTCACTGGGAGTTTGATGGATGGTTTCTCAGTCTGCTATGTCGGGATTCAGTAGACTGGTCTGCTATGTGATAGTCGAGCCCGTCTGCATGCCCGGGATGTCAAAATCTGCATATTTTAAAGACACTGGTAAAAAAAAACAAAAACAAAAAAAAAAAGCAGTCATCCAGCTGATAGTCTTAAGACCTGTTAATACAATCACATGGCAACCATTTAAGCTCTGTCTGTATTTATAAATCAGATGACAACTATTTGCAAAGCTTTGGCAGTCTGACTGAGAGTTGTTGCAATCAGTCCAAGTCAGACTCCAATCGTTTGGAGACAGGTTGCCTCCCACAAACCGTGTAATTTCCTTCAAAGTGCTATTGCCTTATATTAAAAGCTGTTTGAGGGTGTTGCATGCTCAACCTCTGGGAAACTAGATGGTAACTGCAGCTACTTGCATTTGGTCTGTGAAGGCAAAACAAAAAACTCTATGTAATCACTGGGTAACCGCTGCCTTTTATCTTGTTACAGGGAGTTTGTCATCCTGTTGTTTACTCTCGTGTGACTGAGACATAAGTGATGGGTTATTCCAGGCTTTAAGTATTACATTGATGCGTAATATAAAAGATGATAGGTTGTCATAGTAACAAGCAAAGAGATCCTTGTTTTAGTCACTAGTATGGATCAAAGTTCAAAAACAGTGAATGCCACAGACAGCGTTACATTGTAGCAGATATCATGCTACCTACAGCTACTGTTGAAGGAGCCTAGTGGCTACATCACTCTACAGAGTTCCTTCATTGCCACTAAAAACAGCAACAAACAGTTTTTCTATACTTACTAAGTCTACTAATGTGAAGTACACTTGGACTATTCACAATTTGCTTTATACCAGTACTGTTTAAGTCAAATCTTTAGACCACTCAGGCTGAATTAAGAGTCAAGAGCAAAATATGGTGCTTTGACTGCATATTACTGCTAATACCGACACATTAATTTTTCAGGTCATGCACAAAAACCCAATTGCTCTTTGGCTCTTTTCTTCAGTGGCCTCACACTGTGAAAATGGGTTGTGAGAATAAAGAGGCTGCACGGTAGTGATACTGGAGAAAGAAAAAAAAGGGTAGGACATGTAGGTTTGCATTACATGGCCAAGGACAATTAGCAGCTTCATCGAGCATGGCCAGAACAAATACCGTCCAGTCACCTCCCTCCTTCCTCATTTCCAGATGAGTGGGCCCAAATTCCTATTCAGTGTTGCAGAGGACACTAAGGACCAATAGCTGAAATAAGAGATGGGAGGGGCTGTAATTATTAAGGGGATTGTCTCAAGACTTTGCACACACCGTTCGTTGTTAAACGTGTTAATATACGAGGTGAAACACGAGAACCCTTTAAAGTGCGCAGCATGGAGAATCACAGCTTCGCCATGTTAAGTCGGACTCATAATTGAGTTGTGACATCTTAAGTGCAACACTTTTTAAAAAGGCGGGTCTGTTTATTTGAGACTATCTGCATTTATATGCGAAGAGCAATAGAAGAATCTGGGATGCTTTGATGCTCGGAAAACAAAGCCTGCATCGATATCTTTAATGATGAATGAAAAACAATGTTTCCTTTCAATGGGGCCTTTCATAAGACAGAGTCAAGGACAATCTTTATGCGCTGATTAAAGGCTGTCGATGGTAAAATAGTCTGGACAACATTTGTAAAAATGGTCTTTGAAAGATGACTATGAAAGCAGACAGTGGCCTTTCATCTTGGCATCCGCGTGTGCCCATTACTGAGTTTCTGTGAAAAATAATGACTCTGCCTTCCAATATGATGAGCACTTTTTAAGTGGACCTCATTCTTCATGACCTATATCCATTGTCTTACCCTGTCAGCAGTGGGAATAGCGCAGCTATTCATGTCCTATATCAAATACAGAGTCAGGGATATTTTTGCCATAAAGCACATGCCACTTCAGACTTGATAGTGAATATGTGCCTCCTATGAATTGTTGGATTTGCATGAATATTTATGGAATCGTAGTGGGAGTTACAGCATGTGAGGTAATTGCATTACAGATGGGGAGAATGGATGTGAGTCATAGCATATTTTACATTCTCATGTACAAATTGGCTATTGTATTAGAAATATGAAAAGCCTCCTTGAAGTAATGGTTTCCAAATGAGCTTGGTAAGCAAAGCAAATGATTTACTTTGAACCAAACGAACCATCCTGGGTGCTGTGCTTTAGTTTTTGAGCCACAGTCCATTTTGCTTCTTGTTTGAAGAAAACCACATTCCAATGGTGCATTCTCATTATAGCGCCCATTGAGTAATTTGACAGGATTATATTGCATTTGTGTGGATCGCTGCTGATGATTCTCATACAAGAGGGAATCATTGCTGCAAACTTCCCTCTAATGCGCCCATTACTTTATAATGATGCCAAGTGTTCAATTTCACAGTGGTGGCATGAATTTGTAATTACCACATATAGATTTCCCAGTGTCTCCTGATTGCAGAAGAAACATACTGTACTCACTACCGCCCCGGGTCCAATAACCAGATGTGGAATAGTCTCCAGCTTGCCAGCAGCATCCCTCCCAAATGAGCCTCAGCCGGCTCCGGTGGGAAGTGTTTTCCAGTTAGCTATCTTGCAGCGATCAATACTCCACCTCCTCCCATAATGTTCACAGAAACCCAAACTTCTAATGAGGGACTTTTGTAGCCATGTTCCCCGAGCCCTGTAATGTATGCGGTCAATACGAGAGGAGATCTGCTGGATGAACACAAGACAGAGAGAGTGAGAGAGACAGAGGACGGCAGTGTTCAATATTAGGCACTGACCGTCTGGCGGACCGGACCTGACCCAGATACGGTTTACCTCAAACTGTCTCACCACACTATCTCTGAATTTCATCTTGCTTCATAAAAGGCTCTGGTTTTCTTAATCCACACTGAGGGATGAAGCACATTATGCCAGGCCCCAGTTTGTCAAATCCAGATTCGATTTTTGAAAAGGTTAATAGTTGCGCTCGCAAAAAAAAAACAAGGCAAAAATGTTTAGGATGAGGCCTTTCTGATCACAAATGGGCAAATATTTGTGGTACAAGTTTGGATGTCTCCTGATGACCTTTGTCAGAAAAGCGCTGATTAAACAGAAGGTAAAGTTGATGAGACAGCGTGGTTTTCAAGAGATGAAGGCCAAATCCATAAATCTCATTACTGCAAAACTTTCACCTGTATGCCTCTGACTGCTGGCAGAATGGAAGGCTCCGCAATTCGAGTCATGTTAATTTCTGTTAACCTCTGTAAACCTACAGAGGTTATGCGATCTGGTCTTTTAGTCTGACGTCATTAGCCATTTCCGGTTGCAAACTCCGCTTCAAGCCCCACAGTCAAACGAGCACTGCAGCATCACTGAGAGTTAAAAACGGCCTCTTTCGTCTTTAATAAAATAGTCTGTGTTGCTGCTTTACCAGATGTAACAATTAAGTTTAACATCCAGGCATCCATGAAAACAGAGTTTATGAAATTTAACAGTTAGTTAGCACGAAGTTAGCTTGCTAGTTTCCACCTAAACATGATATACCATGTTCTGACTGAGAGATTTCTTAAAAAATTAAAACGTAAAGCTCTGCTTTACTTCCAACATAAATGAAGACATAAAAACTAAACAGCAGTGACGTTTGTAGGGTTACTGAATTTGGGCTAGCTGGTATATAATGCTGTGCTACGTGGTGGCTAGCTACACAGCTATGGTTAGCATAATTTAAACACATTGGCACAGTTAGCTGGAGGATGAATGCTAACTTTTTTCCACTCGATGAAAGTTAACGTGAGGGTTCCTGATAGTTAGGGACAAATGCAATCGCATGGCAGGATGCTGTAAACGGAACAAACTTCAGTCAGGAGAACAACTGAGATAATCGACCCACAATAAAGGTTAGTCGTTAACTTACTGCTGCATAGGTGGGGCTGTAGTTATATGTAAAGTTTTAAAAACTGAGCTTTAAAATGAATAGTGGTAATAAAAACCAAGAGAGGCCAACAGTGCAATGTTCAGATTAAATAGAACAAGATACAAAGCAACAGACATAGGTAGTAAAGGCATAGAAGGAAAATCTTGAGTTATGTGCTAGTGTGCGAAGTCTGATCACAATGTTTAACTAATTTCTCCTCTAATTAAATTATATATATGAAAGAATGTCTTAGATTGCATTTCTAAGAGCACTCCTTATTACTTGATCGACTTCACTGACAGTTGACAGTTAACTGACAGCACTATGTCAGTCCCATCACTCTGACTCGACCACATTTTAGAGAAGATGTGCAGTTCCTGGGTCTCTTTGGGTCAGTGCACCAACCAACGGAGCCAGACCACTGCTGGTATCAAATAGATTTCACCTAAAAGGGATCAGGGTCAGCTTCAGCTTTATAATTTTGTGTTTTCAGACTGCGGTGGAATGATTCGACACGACCCCTTTAGTTTTTACCTTTGTTTTATGGCACTTTACAGCCTTTAGGATGAAAACGTAGGCAGAAAGCGAGGCTGTTACTACCTGCACCACTAGTGTGTAGTCACAGAAATTTGTCGGATTAATAGAAGCAAAAACCCACACCGTCATCAGCTAATAGAGATTAACTCACTGCACCTTAGAGAGTGTCCTTTTCCACAGAATAAATGAGGAATTAACAGCTCCTTCAGACAAGGTTCCCCGTTGTTGTAAATGTTAAGCTGAGTTTAATGCAGCCAGGTTGATACATTTTGCAAGTCTTAGCGCATTAAAAAGAGATTTAAATGAGCTTTGTTGATCAAGCAGCGGGAAGCCTTTGTTCTCCAAACCCATGATTTATTCAGAGACGGCACGCTCGGACCGTCACTATTTTCTGTCTGTCGTGTTGCGGCCGTGCTTTCGTCGGCGGGCTTCATTTGTGGTGAGAAATGCCATCTGGCTCAGGCAGGGAAAGCTCTGTCAGAGAAAGGAGCGGTGGAGGGGGGATAATATGTGCGTACATGAAGCATCTATCTATTGACCTCAGGATGCTGGAAATGGACTACCGACAAATTAGAATGTTTCTAACTAAACGTTCACCTCCTGGAAGCGGGAACACTGTCAAAGAAAATATACTGGCTAGTCTGAAATTGAATCACAGAATCAGAATATAGCCTGTTGCGTGAGCTATAGTACAGCAGGCTGCTATTCTCATGCAGAGAAAATAGAACTTCTATCTGAACGTTATGCCGAGTGTCAGATGCATACACAAAATAACTGCACAGATAGCCAAATAAGGTGGGAAGCGATGCTCTTCAAGCAGCAATTGCAGTAGACTGAGCTGGAATTCAAGCCCTTTAAAGACTCCTTTGTGACACATAAACTGTACATCACTCTCCTGTCGGTCTTCGGCGCAATGAATGATGTAAGGTAGCTCCTTTTTCTTCCTGTCTCCGTTATTAGTCTTTGCTTGGCTGCCTGCCAGTGGTTCGTGTAAACCACAGTTGTCCTTGCTGATGTACTTTGCTATTTGGTGTACAAACAAAAGTGACAAATACCCTCAAGTCCAAAAAGGGCCATTATCTACTGCTTCTCATGCGCCGCAGCATCAGTCTTTTTACGAGCACATTACGTGCGCTCACATGAAGCATGTTTGACTGAGGAATGATGAATGGCATTCGATACAAAATAGATGTGCTGAAATGTGGCAAGGACAAACAATACGGCGCTGGTTGGCGTTGTAAATTTGAATCATTAACGACAGCCCGTGTTCACACGGCGTTACAATCCATCACGCGTCCCCTGGGAGTCATTGATTATTAAAACTAGAATATTGGTATCGGAAGAGCGACGTACACTATATTACGCCTAAACTCAAAGAATGATCCGGGACTGGGAAAGGGAACTGTAGTTGCGTAAGTCAACTCAGTAGTCTCATGTGCTGAGTTGGTGAGCTGATCCTGGGTACACTTCCAAAGACTGAAAGCAGACTTTTGACTGACATGCTGCAGGTGTGCATGTGTAAGTTATTTCTGGGAGTTGATTGCATTTCAATCTGTAAACAAAGAGCATAAATCACGTTGATCGGTGAACAGCATTTCTCATTACGGTCATACAGGACACAAAAATCCATATGGAAAACAATTGTGAGAAAAGTTTCGGACACGTTTTTTATGTCTGACAAGACTTACATGCCTCATGCAATAATTGGCCACTTTCCATATGCAGTCCACTAGTCAGCCCCACATGTCTATGGATCATTTACAAACAGTGCATATGCACAAAACCTGTGAGCAAATCCATGAATGCATGAACATGAATACTGTTACTACTACTACTAATAATGATGATGATAATTATTATTAGTAGTATTTACTTTTGTTCATCAGCTACAAATTTCCAAAAGAACACAAGCAACAACAAGCTCAGAATTGGAATTAAATAAATAGAAATAACGTTCTGGGTGTCACCACTTATTTACTCCTTGGCTCTAGATTTCAAGAACATTTCTATGCAGATATCAGTGAAAGGTTCCCAGGGTTTTGTGGGCTAACTCTAGGCTACTGAATTTAATGAGTCATTGATTTTAAATAACTTTTTTTTTTTCCTTTGAGTTACAGTGTTTGTTTTAAAAACTTCAAAAACTTTTATCTCGTCACCGTATATTCTCCCAAAATTCATCAAGACATAAATGTTAGTAGTTGCAAATGTGAGACTCAGTCAGCAGTGGTTTTCTCCTTGGCACTTTCCCATGGATGCCGTTTTTGCCCGGTCTCTTTCTTATTGTTCAATCATGAACACTGACTCTAACTGAGGCGAGTGAGCCCTGCAGTTCTTTAGATGTTGTTCTGTGTTCTTTGCGTGAGCTCTTGGATGAGTCATGGATGCGTTGGTGGAGTCATTTTGATTGGCCGTCCGCTCGGGAGAAGACTCACCGCTGTTCCAGATTTCCTCCATTTGTGGATAATGGCTCTCACTGCGGTACACCGGGTTCCCAAAGCCTGAGAAATGTCTTTGTAACCCCTTTATAACCAAATCTCGACGTTGTTTCTACATCCAGCAAAGTCGCCTTTAACATCTTTTCATGAATATGTGAAAAAAACGATACATGTCTTTAAAACATAGCATTTAGTATTGTAGGGGGAAAAAGTCTAATTTTTCTAGGCGTTTATGTTTCTTGGTACAAAGATGTAAATACCACGTCCTCTGCTCACATCGCTATATTTGGAAATACGTGTTCCTTTCACAGACCAAGTCAGGCATATGAGAACATCATCTTTCCCTTCGATCACCCCTCCTGTTTTTTTCTTGCTTTCCTCCTGAGTGATACCGTGTCTTCTGCCTCTCTGCACAGGTTAAGAGAAAGTTGAGACTGAGTTCAATCAATGCCCTGAATTACCAGACGAAGGACGATGGAGCGGCCCATTAGTATGACTGACCCACTTAGGATCTGGTCATAACAGCCAAATAAAGTGGGTTTCTAGCCAGCCTCAGAAAGCCGTGTTTTCTGAATAAAACAAGTTTTTCTCATTACTGACCTGTCTGGCCAGAAGAAGACGGAGCGTATCGAGCGCGAGCCATGGAAAAACTTAATATCAGCTGGATCACATACCACTAGGGCGTCATATTAATGTCATTACAACATGAATTTTCCAAGCCCAGTTTTCTGTTTTCATGTCGTATTCAAAAGTGTAAGACATGCGATGCATGTGACGGTTGGAACGAGCGTTTCGATTGCGTAAAGCCACACACCTGAAAACTGAGAAAACCCCCTAAACATTTTGTCAGGATCTCAGTTCCTTGTTGTGTTTCCTATTAAAACAGGCACCGACTGCCAGAGGACGAGGAATCTCCCGGGATGGCAGCAGAGGGGCTGTTATTAGACATGACCTTTACATGATGAGTGTCAGAGGAAAAAAACAAGCCAAGATGGGTAGAACGGCCATTCTCAAAACAGCAGCAGGTTAAAGTGGCGTTTGGATGCCAGTTTCCTTTTTATTCCTGGCCACGCCAAATCCATTTAGACCAAAAATATGAAGATAAACATTAGTAAATGAGGAGGGTTTTTTGTTTTCCCTCAGCTGCTTTAAACCGTAAAGTGCCAGGAACAGTTTGCCTGCTTGTATTTTACAGCTCAGGTACATTTTGGTACTTTTTCTTCCGAATAAAGAAAAAGATCTTTGAGCATTTACGATGCTCTCCTGCATGAAGTTGTTCAACCACCAGCTCGAGCAGGAGTTTGTCTACCAGATGATAATTTAAAAAAAACACTGGTGAAGATCAAAACTTGCACAGGAAGCTTCTCCAACTTTATTTCACACACACCTACACTCACACATCCATTTCTTCTATGATAATGTAATTATGACAACTGCAGTAAGATGAGAGGCAGTGAAGTGATGTAACCAGGTCAAGTAAAGTTGAGCTGCGTGCGTCACTAAGACGACAAGTCGGTGCACGCTGAGGCTGGAGTCCGACGATTCCCATCAAGCATGGATGGACACAGATGAGGGGGATTAAAGCTGACCATATATATCATTTTGAAAATGAATGCATTTACTGTTGTCTGCTGACATGGTAGACTCTTAAAGACTGGATTTTAAACACTACAGGTTGCATGTTGGCCCATCCTGCTCATCCTTTTTGGAAATGTTGTAATAGCACACTTTCAGCATAGTGCCAGTTTTTCAGATTATTTTTAATAAGTCCCATATTTCTACTTTGTAATGAGCGGAGGAAAAATAAAGTGGATGACAGCTGGAATCGCACCCTATAGCTAATGAGTAACTCATGCTGAAGACATCTGCATCAGGGCATGTTAAGTGTGGACCAGAAGGCCGGGTGGGGGTGTAGGATTGGATTTAAGTCTGTGTGCATGGGGATCGCGATGCCTCATTAGGCTACAATCTCAGCAAAACAAAACCTCAGGCCACACTGAGGCTGCTCAGTCCTGGAGGATCATTGATATTCATCAATGAATTGATGCCTAAAGAGCTCATAAACAGGGTAACACATGTGCCGGCATGTGCACGTGCTCGACGACGCCACACATTATGCGCAAAGGATCCATAATGTTCTTTGTCAATCTACTGTTCCCGCACAGCACCAATATGGTACGCTGTCTCTTATTAGCAAGGTTAATTATGTTATTCTCTCCCAAATGCCACTGACATTTACTATTACAGACACGGGATATTGTCAAATACAAATAAAATGGGACTTATAGTGTGTGTGGGGGGGTGGCCATACAATTTTAATTCCAGCCTATATTGTTTGTATTAGCGTGCAGCACTTCTTACCTTTGGGGTATGTTCCGTGGAACCAGTCCTTGTAAGCCATTCAATGAGAAAGCCGACTCATTCGCATGCAAATGTTATGGGTTAATATTTGTTCCTCTGATTTGCAATAACCCAAAGTCCACCTCCTCTAATAAGCACAATGAATAATGCACAATGCTTATACAATGTTTAGAAATGCATATCTTTGGAGATGAAAATCCCAGCCAACCCTGGGTGAGTTAATGGGATAAGACTATTCTCCCTGGAGGATGTAAAAGAGGCTCAGCAAAGTCCAGTAAACACTTCAGCTTCTCTAATGTGAGAGCTGTTGCTCAGTGCCAGAGCTTAAAAACTGACAATGTAGTATGCTTGTAGCAGCATATTTAAGGATTAGAACTGAGTCAATCCTTTATTGTGCGTGCATTTGTTTGTTAACTTTGCCGCTAATTGCAAAAAAAAGCGCATCCCATACATCACCTGTCAGTCAAACAGAGTGAGCGGCTCTTGCGTTGTCAGTGTGTGTTAGGATTCTTCAAGTTTCTCTTATTCCTCTATCTTCTCTCAGCCGTGCTGTTTGTCCTGCCAAGCTGTTTTTTTGTGTTTATTCTAAGCAAACTGTGGCTGCTGGTTAAAGACATATAAAACGCATGTCGCTGTGAGCCCAGCTGTGAAGTGCTTAAAAGTGCATGGAAGGAATGTAAAATGAGTCCTGGCAGGAAGGTGCCTCATGTATGAGAGGTTAAAGTGGGGATAAAGAGATTATCTCCAAGACGGGCACTGAGTGTTGGATTCTGTGGTTAAATATTCTCAGTAACAGAAAATTAAATGGGTTAGATCAACCAAAAACAGCATAATGATAAAAACTGTTAAAAAAAAAAAAAAAAAAAAAAAAAAAAAAAAGGGGGGGAAAAAAAAAAAAAAAAAAAAAAAAAAAAAAAAAAGAAAACAAAAAAAAAAAAAATATATATATATATATATATATTAATCACCTGGATCACCTGTTGAGAGAGAAAAGAAAACAAACAAGCAGAAGAAAGATGGAGCAATGAAATGATAAA
>VUQR01035542.1:1100-15767 GCA_015108515.1 Hemichromis elongatus
CACCGTTCCCAAACCTAAAACATGCACACCCTCACATAATCTATAATTGAATCCTTCGCACACACTAGAGCTGCAGCATGGCAAAAGATGCCAATTTGAACAGCGGCACACGGTCGCACAGCCTCTTGTTTAGACTCCCGTGTCCTCTCCATACATGGCTATGACAGGAATTTCATTCTTCTTCTCAGCATCCATTTAATTAGCTGGACTCGTATCACTCTGTGTAATGTTTTTCTTCACAAAGGGAGTGCGGTGTGGGGAGAGGGGGAGCCACCATTTGAACACAATTTTATACATACATTTACTGTAAACGGCTACATGCTAGCTTTGGCCCAGACTGAAGGAGAATGTTTTCTGAGAAGAGTACAGCAGCTTATACAGTAACTGCTGTCATTCTTTTCTGCCACAATGCTTGTTTTTATACATAAAACAAAGAAACATAGACTCAGCGTGAATGGAGCCTTTCACGAGTTTAGTGTTGTGGTGCTTCTGTCTTTAGCCCTGCGTGCTAGTTTTTGTTTTGTTTTAAATTTTGGGGAACTAAACGCCTCATTACAGAATAAAGTTAAGGTACTTCTAAATACAGCTGTTTATCAGAAAATATTTTATTTGATTAATACTTTGACATTTAAAATATTGAGAATCGTCACTAAAGGCTGCTTCACTATGGCAAAAGAAATCGACCTGCAGCTGTGTGACAGTAGTCCGTCCTGTGCTCTGCAGCCTCAGCAGGTCTGGCATGTTGCAGGTTCTGGTTGGAGCTGCCTTCCAGCTCTTTGTGGAGCTCCAGGGCAGAAGAAAGGGTATCAATGCCAGCTGGAGTCCAAGATGTTAGAGAAGGGAGAAGATGAAAGGACTGGAGCTAAATGAACTTTCAAAATAACTCCAGATGAACAGAATCCAGTTTTTGGGATTTCTTTACCTTGATGATTTAGTGATGCATTGTGACGTTAACTTACTAAGGACTCTAATATCTACACATCTGTGACACTGTTAAATGCTCATGCTAGCTCAATACACAAAGAAAGAGAAGCTTTACTGTGGCGACACAACAACCCACTTACTTCAATAAAGTTTCTCTTTAGTTCCTCCAGAATTGTTCTGATAGATGATTAATCTTTGAAGTGGAGTATGAGTTTAAAAACAAGTGATTATTTTAATCCTCTAGGTTTTTTCACTGGCTTATGTGTCACACTGATTTAAAAAAAAAATGAGGAAGTGTCGCTCTTTGCTGTTTAAAGTGCTTTTTATACAAAGTGACTCTCTTGACTAGATTTAAATTATAGACCCAATGAGCTTGCCAAAAAACAGTGTAATTGGGCCGTGGTTATTACTGGGTTTTGGGTTTTTAAAAAAAAAGAAAAGATAAATGGGCTTGTGGTGGGATTAAATCAATGATCAGGGCATGTAATATTAAATCTGTCTCATCTCCCATAGTGCAGAAGATCTCATCTTAATTTGTTCCGTCATGCCAAGCCAAACTGCGCCACAAGGCTTTAAAATATTGTCACTTTTCCCACAAACAAAGCTAAGATCTATCTTCTAATGGATGAGATTCATAATCAGATACAGCAGCCGGCAGCCAAGTAAAGAACTGTTTGAGGACTGTTAATTCTTTGCATTTAGGTTGATTGGCTGACCAACGGGCTGGGTAGCTTGAGGAGGTGAGACCACCTTGGTCTGGCAGTTATTGATTTCTCCATTTTCAGCTTATGTTAAGCGTCGCTGGATACGATAAAGCTTCTTGACAACATCGCACACCGCCGCTCTCCCTGCTAGTCTCTCTGAGATTGATCGTTTTAAAGGTCACTGTTGAATGCATCTTCTGTTGTGAAGATGCATTGTGTGTGCGTTTACCTATTTTTTTTTTCTTCCTCTTTTTTAAAAAAATGTTAATGTGTACACTTATTTTCTGTGTCACCCTGTGGCTCGGAAGAAGAGCTTGTTTACAAGATGTTGCCTCTGGTCTACTGTGAACCAGCCTTATCTCTCTCACGGCAGCTGGCTGTTCCATATCGCCTGTGATCATTGCGCTGTGATTATTAAACATCTTTTAAGGATTAAAAAAATATGTATTTTTTTTAGCACTTTCAGCCATACTAAGTTTACTTTTTTTAACATTACAGAATACACAAGCTTCTAATTTAGTAGTGTTTCAGCAGTGGATAAAGCAAATAAAGTAAACCAGCAGGGCAGAAGGCTCTCTGCGCTCTGTGTCCATATATCATGTTTTTCTGGTGTATGCTGAATACCAGAAATTCAGCCTTTGTTGTTTTACTTTCTGCTGTCTCTGAAAAACAAACTCTAGGCATACATATCCTTTTTGATGTTGAATTATATATGGTCAAAAAACTACTGTGAGGCTTGAATTGTTTTCTGCCTTTTCCGTTTGTCCTCTTAGGTCAAATCGGTGAAGACGGGCTCGGTATTCTGGACCATTGGCTGTTGTCTGTCCTATTTCTACATGGTAAGAATCTTTTGCATACAAACATGAACACAGTGGGTAACTTTAACAGAAACTACGTAGGTTTCTGTCTAACTTAAACCCGTAAAACCGGTCACTTAACTGATTTCATCTGTTTGTTTTTTTTGTTTGTTTGTTTTTTATACTGATTAAAATGGATAATGCATTGTGTCTCAAAGTCATTGTTACAACAAAAAATACAGTGTAGTTGATAATGACAGTAATTGTAATCGGAGCGTAGGGTAATTAAGATTATCAGGTCTGGTTCCAAGCTGCTTAATAGCAGCTCTTGACAAACAATTTGCTAAAATTTCTTATCTTGCTATTTATTACTATTGGATTTTTTGCACGATTGCCATAAAATTACCCGCCATTCCAATTTCTGTGTTTCATTCCTTTTAAAAATGTAAACTAACACGCATGCAGCAGCAAATTTGTTATGTACACCTGTTACACTGCCTGTAAATACCTAAATAGTCAATCACATGGCGGCACCTCTGTGTATTTAGGCATGTAGACACGGGCACGATCACCTGCGGAAGTTCTAACTTAGCATCAGTTTGAATTTGAAGATGGAGATTCAAGTGGCTTTAAAACAAGTATTGTGAGTGTTTAAGAAACTGCCGATCTGCTGGGATTTTTCCCCCCACACAACCATTTCTACAGTTTACAGAGAATGGCCTGAAAAAGAGCAGATATCCAGTGAGCTGCAAGACAATTTATCTTGGTGGAAATGCCTTGTTGATGCTAGAGGTCAGAGGAGAATGGCCAGACTGCTTCAAGCTGATAGGATGGCAACAGCAACTCGGATAGCAATTCATTACAACCAAAGTATACAATTGTTTAAAAAGCTGAGTATTTTTCATCCGTTCATGACCACTGTGTGCATCATCTGACGGCCGCTTTCAACAGGATAACGTCGCAAAGCTCGAATCATCTCCAACAGGTTTCTTGAACATGATAGTGAGTTCACTGTACTCGGATTGCCTCCACAGTCACTAGATCACTATCCAATCAAGCACCTTTGGGATGTGGTGAAATAGTAGATTTGCATCACTTATGTGCAGCTGACAAATCTGCAGAAACTGTGTGATGCTATCGTGTCACTGGAGAACAAAGGCAAGGAATGTTTCCAGCAACTTGTTGAACCAGTGCTACGAAGAATTAAGGCAGCTGTGAAGGCATAAGGGAGTCTAACTGCGTACCTGAAAGGTGTACCTAGTATTTCATGAATCTATATTATATATGCAGCAACTTCGAAATAGAACATTTCACAATAGTTGCGCTAGAATGCGCCAGTACCGGCGGATTCTGAGGAGAGACAAAACCATTATGTTCTCATGCTTTAGGAAGCGGCCAGACTTCCTCCCTGCTGTGGAATAATTTTCTTACACTGCAGCTGACGTCTGTAAAGTGCTACCTGTGGCTCTTGTCTGCGATTTCTAAGATCCATGAATACTATATTTAAATACGTGCTGAATTGAACTGCTCAAAACATAGAAGGTCCTTTGCCTTTGGTTCATAGAACTAAAGAGCATTTCTTTCATGGCAAAGCCCACGTTGTGTGTGTGTGTGTGTGTGTGCGTGTGTGTGTGCGTGTGTGTGTGTGTGTGTGTGTGTGTGTGTGTGTGTGCGCGCTGCTTGTTCTAATTTAGAACTGGGCCATCATTTTTAAAAGGAGAGGGCCAGAGATGGTAGCATTTGGAGTGGCTGTCCACTCTGTCCAGCAGCTGCATGGAAACTTGGAGGGGCAATTTATCCTGTGTTTCCTGCCTTATTTATGAATCCGGGCACAAACTCATCCAGGGAGTTGATGACAGGGATTAGGAAAAAAAAAAAACAGTCCAAGCACAGTGTGTCAGGAGCAGATTGTTTGCATTGTTTTTGTTGGTGTTTGTGTGCCACAGTCACGAGTGCCTGTGAAATCTCGGGCTTCTGGCTCATTCCAGGCCAAATCTCTGTGGCCATCAGTGGGAGAGATGTCAAATGAAACAGATTACCAAAATCCAGCTTCATCGATCAGACTCCGTCCAGTGGGTGTGTGGACAGATAGGACTACAGAGAAGAGTAGTGGAAGGGTGAATGGAAGAGAGAGTGGAGAGATGTGAAAAGATAAAGGGGGGAGGGGGCAAAAAGATGGTGGCAAATACAGAATGATAAGACAGCACAAGGAGAAAACATTGTGATGTTCTAGATGGAAGGGAACACTGCGTCTCCATGCTTCTTTCTCCTTGTTACTGCTTCATCTCCTTCACACCTGCTCTCTCTCTCGCTCTCC
The DNA here is from genome assembly GCA_015108515.1 of Hemichromis elongatus. NCBI lineage: Eukaryota > Metazoa > Chordata > Actinopteri > Cichliformes > Cichlidae > Hemichromis > Hemichromis elongatus. The sequence goes on from VUQR01035542.1 coordinate 5,843, forward strand.
CTCTCCTCGCACTGTTTCTCTGTACTGTGTCTGCAGCTAACCTCCCTCTACAGATGACACCAGGTTTGTACATCTCCAACGGCACCAGGCTCCCAGCAGCACCTGCTTTCTCATTTTGATATTGCACACAGAGAACTAAAAACACCGGCTAACCCACCTTTATTTATTTATCTTTAACCACTATATCATGTGATTCTGTCAGTTTAATTAGGAAATAGCCACGAATATGTTTTCCCCTGGGGCTTAATTGAATGTGTCATTTTCAAGGCATATATGGAGACAGAGGGTGAAATCCCCTGCCTAAATGTTGGTATAATCAGAAGAGAGGGAGCAGAGAAGGATGAGATTAAGAAGTGGATCTGAGCAGTTGGAAAGACTGATGGACAGGAGCCACAGGAACCTTTCTGGCAGCTGTGCAAAATCCTCCTTTCAACCCTCCAGCGGTGAGGCTGGAGTAAAGGAGGGAAAAGCTGTAGAGAGCAAAAACAGATGCATGCATCAGCTGCACTGTCTGCTTGTTAAATCCAAAAGCACTGGCTTATTCTTACTTTTAAACCCTCCTATAGTAAAGAAGCCTTTAATTTCAGGGCATGTATGCAGATCCTTCACTTAATCAGGTATTTATTTCTTTTTCTGAATACTAGGGCTGTACCTGAGTTTTGGATTATGTCAGTTCACTTCATTGTCAGTACATTTAGGAACTTTATAGCCATTTAGCATTATTTTATTCTTGTTTTTGAAAGGAGTTTGCATGTTATAAGTGGTTACACTGATTCATTATCTCCAAATGACAGAAAATTGAAAGACTACACTACTGTGCACAGGCGTATAGCTATCCATCCTCAGTTTATATTTTTGCTTCCAGTCAGCCAGACCTGCTTGGGATTTTAGGTTAGTCTTGAGTGAAAGTTCTCTAGGCTTTCTAAAGGTTTTGAAGTTTTCTTTTGGACATCCGCTGCTTTTTCATTCATACCTCATCCTTCTCAGATGAGTACATGTGTATTTTTTTGGTTTGTTTTTAAACCAAGACACTGATCAGAATCATTCAAGCGTCGAAAATGCAAGAAGCCATTCTCAAGGAAGGAAAGCTGGGAGAAAAAACTGATATATACCAAATTATCAGTATAGATAGATTAGATTAGATATAACTTGTAGACATGAATTACGGTAGGCTGACTCATCGTATGTGAATGAGTCTCTCCCACTGACGTTGCATACGTTCTTTCCCTTCAGAGAACTGAACTACCTGGTGTGTTTCTCTCTCTCGTTCACCAGTAACAACTTGGAGCGCTGTGGAGTGAGTTTGCTAGTGTGTCTTGTTTGTGGGCCCCACAGTATGCATAATGGAGGGGGAACAATACTATCTTAGTGAGTGCGCTCACCTACCCACTGGGGCTTGTAATTGTTAGTAGCAAAGTCACTGAGAGACGGTAGGACGATTGGATCACGCAGAAGATTGCCTGACCCTATTGTTGATTACCTCCAAAGCGCCAAAAATGTGATTCAGTGCAGTCCTATAGAACAAAAGTGTCTTTAGATATGTTTAAAAGATTGTCCTTGTTCAGTCACTGCCTTATTGGTTGGTCTGCCACTCAGCTATCCCAGCAGCATATAACATTTATTTTCTTTTTCTTATTGTGTGTATGTAATCGGTTTCCCAGTAAAGACACGTAGCCTGGAAACACTTGTGTACTGACGGATGTCCACACATCGTGCACACACCCATTCAGAGTAAAACCCTTTTCTGTGATGCGTGCTGTGTTCTCTATAGCCTCTTCAGAGTGGCCCTGTGGTCATCAGATAAGCCAGCTATGAAATGCAGAGAGCGATAACGGCTAAAAGACTCGACTCCAAACATTTTCTGATTCCTGCCCTCTGCTGTTAGCCTGTGGCTCGGGCACTGGGCTGACGTTTAGAGCTATAATTTCAAATGGAGCTTGTTCCTGCTCTTTCACACAGAATAGTCTTTTATCATGGACATTAGACAAGTCCATGGTGCATAGACACTGAATTGCAATTCGTCACCTGCCATTATCAGTTTAAAAATGATTTTTTTTCCTGCTGTTTTGTGATTGTATTTAAAGGTACCGAGTGAGTTTTACCTTGAAACATGGAAGCATAGTCACTGTTTTTGTGCTTATTGTAGCACTTAGCTCAAAGCATGATTATCCTCAAGTGTAGTCTCAGAGAGAAGTCTTGATTAAAAATATATTGAGCTTGGTGCTAATTTCTCGGGATATCAAGCATGGAAATCTATTTCTGGCTCCATGATGCACTATGCCCTGCTTTACAACTTATTTGCTACAGAAACTCTTAAAACCTTCATTTTCTACAGCTGTAACACAAAAATGTGCTCATTTAGTCGTGCTTGACGCATTTGCCTTACAAGTGAAAGCTCCCCAGATCGATTCTGGGACAGGAGACACCCACCCTCAGGGGGATAAACAAGCTGGAAGAATGTATCAGGAAGGGTATCCAGTGTAAAATCTTTGACGAATGAAGCACGTGGATCCATCCACTGTGGCAACCCCCAGGGAAACACGGGAAGCAGCTGAAAGTACGAGTACAAACGATAGCGACCTCACTTTCTCGTGCTAATAACAATTAGGCCATTGGAATTTTTCCAGACTTCAGCTTCCACGCCTGTGGCCTGATTCTCTTATACCCAAAGGGGAAAAACAAGTTTTTAAAAAAGTGTTGATGTAACTTTGAGTCATTAATACTGTATATAAATGCCACTTGTTTTGCACATGTCCAACTACCAACCTCTGTATATTTTATATATTTTATTTTATTGTTTACTCTATTTAATTTGTAAAATGTATACACACACACGTAGAAAAACATATTTAGTATACACATCCAGTAATGCATACACTCTTATATTGTACATATATTTATTACTCTCAGATTGAGCCATTCTTATATTTTGCTTGTTTTGTGTTATTGTATTTTTTTGCACACCTCTGTTGCTTGTGACGCTCGCACACAAGAATTTCACTCGCATGTACTGTACCAGTGTACCTGCACATGTGATGTGACAATAAAAGTGATTTGATTTGATTTAATGCATTTAAATAATATTCTGGTCGGCGGGATCAATGTTTTAAAGAGCCTGTTTTTATAAAGTTTAACTTAAGGAAAGTAGTGGTACACATGATTTATTTTTTTAAGTTGACACTGGAACTTGTGCCTTATTTTATTTTATTACCCTTTTCTTTAAAAAGTGCCAAATTCAAGGCAGAGCAGCGCTAATGAGTTGTTTAGAGCTATATTTTATTATAGCTGTAGCGTGCTTAATACTTCAGGGAGGTCGGTTAGTCTTGGTTCTATATTGTGTGGGAATATTGATTATTAAACACTCCTCCACATTATTCAAACTCCCACTCTGCATTATCTGTTTTCCTGACTCTGTCATGTTTACACAATTTGCTGGAGAGGATTTTGCGATTGGTTCGAGCTAGCTGCTAGTGCTTCCTGCACGATGATGTCATTGGCTTGACGGGCAGAGACGTAAACATCTGCCCAGCTGCTCAAAATAGATTTTGTGGCATCATCGACATAACTGAGACACACACACACGTGTGCGTGTACATAATGTTGTGTTTGGCAAACACAGCAGACATGTTGTACTTGGTCGAGTCAAGTTCAGCTCTGTCACTGTGTTTCTAGTGTGATGTTTACAATTAGTTCCCAGCCAGTCAGCAGCAGGGACTCGATTAGCCATCCTTGTGTCAACAGTGAAAACGATACTTAAATTGAAGTCATCTCTTGCATCCACATAAGTCACGGTCCGCCTGCTACTAATTGACTGTCAACATCTGAGTGAACAGATGCGAATGACTGCCAAAAGATAATTGCACTTGCGAGGAACTTATTTAGAAATTTTCCTTTGGCTCTGTTTATTCATGGCGGGATATTATTGTTTATCAATTAGACATGACGCGGGCTTACTTTTCCTGTGATTGTGAAAGTGTAATGAATGAGCTTTTCAGCACATTTAGCAGGTACAATGGGGATCTCTCTCTCTCAAAGGCTGTTGTGAATGAGGGATCAAACAATTTGCATATGTTATTCTGATTCCTCCCTCTCTGCTGTCTCTGCCTCTTTCTAGGTTTCACATTCTGATACAAACATGCTTTCACTTTCCCTCCGCCTCTCGCTCACTCTGCCATGCTTTCACTGTGTACTTTCACTATTTCTCCATCCTGTTCTGTCTCTCTGTCTGATGCTCTCACCATTTCCATTTGCCCTTTGCAAGTACAGGCAATTGAAAACTTGTCAGTGATGGGGTTTTTTTTTTTCCTTTTCTTTTCTCCCCACTTTTGGGGCCATAGTTTTATGGTCCCCACATCCAGAGTTGTGAAACCCAGCAGACCTCAGAAACTGTATAATTTTAGTGGTGCTTTTAAAGTTATTGGTGCATCTAACATGTAAAGTATTATTGCCAGGCTTTTATTGAATCTATATATGTCTGTTTTTCTTTTTACAGCGGTGTGCCTGCATTTAATAGTGAAGGGGCAGTAAAGAAGATTTTACATCCGTTGAATTAGTCCGTCCGGGTTTTGATTGGTCAGAAGATCCAAGGCAGTAATCGACATTGCCTCGAGCTCAAAGAAGCTGCAGTGGCTTTTTCCACAGTTTTGGTTGACATTATATAGAGTGAGCCATTAGCTGATTGTTAATTGATGATAAAAGTAAATGCTTTTTGCAACTGTTGTTTATGACTACTTCTGTTTGAAGCTAGTGAGGAAATGTGAGGTTAAGTGGTTTGAACGGTTTAAATTAACAACATGGATTGAATGTTGCCAGATGTTTAACGTTCATTTGGGGGATCCAGCCCTGTTGCAGAGGCAAACGTAGCCTACACGAGCCATTTTAATGATCCGAGCTCCATGACTGCACAGGATTTTGGCTTTCTATTAGAGGAAGGATTCTACACTAGAGAGCTGTGTGGTTGCATTGCTCTTTCTGTTTTTCCTGTTTCCACACAAGCATCGAATCTCACAGCATCACACAGGCTGTATTTGTCTGACACCCGGCAGTTTTTAGCATTCTTCAGATTTTGCTGTTTAGGGATGGTTGCCAAGCAGCTTGTAGGCATATTACTGTCACCTTCTGGTGCTAGTGTCATATGTCATGTCATGTGAGATTAAAGCACTCATAAAAATGTGTTTTCTTCCTTTTTTTTTTTCCAATTTTTTTTAATGACCATTCAAATCTTAAACACACCTACATGACAGTTTCTTTCCAGGCTTTATGTAAAGAAACCCTTTTTGGTCCCAGTTAAAGAAAGAAGAGAGAAAAAGCGGTATAATTTAGAGCGTGGTTACCTTTTGATTGACATGTCTTGGCTGTATGAGAATCGTGTCCTCACTTTCACAGTAAACACACCCCCTCGCTCACAATCAGCTTTAAAAGCCAAATCAGTGACGATCAAGATGCTAAACTTGAGACCACAAAGCAACACACGACAAAATCGTCGGTACCTCAGTGTTTTACATGGGCATCACCCACTCACACAACAGCTGAGGAATGATGAAGCTCCGTTTACCGACATGTTTGTGTATTTGTGTTCTAGGTGTCGGCTTGGGGAGGTTACGTGTTCATTATCAACCTGATCCCGCTGCATGTGTTTGTGCTGCTGCTGATGCAACGCTACAGCAGGAGAGTCTATATCGGTAAGATGGTCACAGACACTAAACACGAGAACAGAGCGCGCAAGCACTCACGCCAGACGACAACTTTCACCATGCGGCTTGATATTTAAAACTCGCCCACGTACCCGACGCTGTATTGGAGACTCGCTCGTGTTTTGAGATCCTCTCTCATTAGAATATGAACGTGGACACTATACAGGAAAACCACCGCTCCTTCCTATGCATCTCACAACATAGCTGCCCGAGCATTTGACCCTGAAACAAGCTCAAATGCCCAGTCACGCCTGTGCTCGTCTCTCACAACACACAAGCATTCCATCATCGGCGGTGCAGACATCTATACACCCACGCACCACTTAGCAGTAAATGTATCCACCTGCTACCTGATCCTCTTTATTTTTTTATTTATTTTTCTATTCTTTGCATATACTGGAGGTAGAGAACCGGTGAAGTGGGTAGGCTTGTTATCCCACAGATAACATCCAAGTTTCGCGAAGCTCGCGGTAGCTCCAGCACGTTATCCGTCATCTCAGAGAACCCTCCACTGTCCTCACATCTGTCCTCAGCTTGGGATGAATTCATAGCAGACGCCACTATTGTGGTCAAGATAAATGATACCATGTCAAGTATCATCTCTGCATGATTATATGTTGTACTCACTGTAACTGGAAAGCACAGTCTTTGAGAGCACTGAAAATAAATTATGGGCTCTTCACAGTAAGAGGGCTTTGACCTACCTTTGCTCCTACAACAATTAAACTCTGCTTGGTGAAGCAGGGCTGTTAGAGGAGGTGGAAAAAAGTCTAGTCTTCGCTGTTTCTCAAGAATAGCTGGCTCATTCATTATGCGGCTTTTCGTAGTAAATGAAAGATGGGGAAATATATTTGTCGACATATTGCGATGACAGAAAAAGACACCTGCTCTATTCCTTACCGCCTCTTTTCAGAGCCAGGTGTTGTTCAACTGCAATGAAGGAACACGGTAAAAAAAAAAGCGGGGAGGGGGGTTAAAAAAAAAAGAGAAAGAAAATCCTAGTTTAATAAAATGCCTCGTAGCCTGTTCCCTCGCAATTCGTCTCTGTCTGTCATGAGTCAATAGCAGATGTGTGGAGAGAGAAAAAAAGATCGCTGAGGGCGGTCAGAGCTACTTCAAAAACGAGGCACACTCTTCAGGAAGAGTATGAAATCTTAATTAAACTGGTGCATCTGCGAATTGGTTTCCCCAAGCTACAATGGTGGGAGTTGCACTGTTCTCTGCACTGTCATCTCACTCCGGGCCTCCCGACCACACCGCGTCGAGCCAACTCCCATTTTCTCAGTAAATGACATCGGATTAGGTATTTTGTATTTGCTCCCTCTGAGGTACGACGGTGAAAATCAATAGACTTTAAAAACCCCTACCAAGGTTGATTTCCTTCAGTCGAACCCAAATTAGGGCTTCTTTTTTTTTTTTTTCTTAGTGATGTAGTTTTATGTTAATGATTTTACTTTTTAATTCTGGTCTTTCCCCGTTTCTCCGCTCTTCACCTCTCTACAGCTTACAGTACTTTCTACATTGTGGGACTCGTACTGTCCATGCAGATCCCTTTTGTCGGCTTCCAGCCAATCAGGACGAGTGAGCACATGGCCGCTGCTGGTAAGTCTCACCCTCTGTACCTGCAGTATGACTGATCCTCTATTCAGCCTGAAACAACAGGTTCCCCTTTACAAAGCTCAAGCCATCTGATGATGAAGTCAGCAGTTTTTGGAAGATACTGCTGCTCTTTATTCCAAATTTATGAGTCACTCATAACCAAATGTCACAAATCCATGAATGCACAAGCATATTTCGCTTTATCCTACCTAAAGCGGGAACAAGCAGTTATTTGTGCTAACAGCTGATCTAATCAGTATGTTTATATTGACTGAACAAATGTTCAGAGTGTTCCCTTTAACTCGGATGAAACACTCGAGTTATTATGTGCCTTGAATTTCAATGGAGTAGTTTGGATACCAACACTGTGAAATGTGGTTGAATAAAATAATTGAGCAATTTATCTCTCAGGACCTTGCACATCATAGGGACACGTTGCAGAAATTATAATTCAAAGCTGTTGTTTCAACTTTCAGTCAGCTGTGACTGTCAAGGAATTTCTGCTCCAACCATAGATGGTAAATAAGAGATGGATGTAGCGACCATGACATCACCTGTTACTTAGTGATATCCCATTTTTAAAGCCTCAGTCTGAGCGTTATGCCCATTGTGATCTTGGATTTATGAAATCAGAGCTGATAAGTGAGTAAGTACTTTCAGCTGCTCCCTTGTGTCCCAAGGGGTCACCACAGGGAATGCATCCTATATCTGATTTGGCACAGATTTTATTCCAGATGCCCTTCCTGATGTAACTCTCCCCGTTATCTTTGCTTGGCACCTGCACAAGGAGTACACTAGCCTATGTCCTGAGGCTGGGTTTGTCTCCCCCCTCTTGGGCTTGTCCTATCTTTCTTTTCCAAATGTGATAACTTGAACAAGAGTGCTGAATCAAAAACTTATAAATTAGTGACCTGCCACTCACATAGTAGCCATAGCATGACACGTGCCCTACTTTATCAGGTTTTACCGTAAACAGGACCATAATTTCAAGTTGAATATCATTCTGTATTAAATGGTAAATGCATGGTCCTTTAGTGCTTTTCTACTCGAGCGCTCGAATCACTTTGTAAAACATACTTCCTTCACCTGTTCTCATAAGGACTTTTTTGTACATGTTTTCTATCTAACATTCATCCTCAGACGAATGCATCTGAAGTTTGTTCGTAGATGACCTGCTGTACCTCCTGAGCTACAGCCAATAAAATAAGACTTGAACTTAGTATTATACAATATAAAGCGCCTTGAGGCGACTGTTGTTGTGATCTGGCGCTATATAAATAAAATTGAATTAAAAATTGAATTGAATTTAGTATTTAAGACCTGAAATTTCAGTTCAAGTCACTTCAACTTTATTTATATAGCACTAAATCACACTAAACTAAATCACAGCAGCAGTCATCTCGAGGCGATTTATATTGTAGAGACCCTACAACAATATGGAAAAAATACCTCAACAATTAGTGCTTTGAGCAAGCACTTGGCGACACTGGGAAGGAAAAACTCCCCTTTAACAGGAAGAAACTGCGCTTCCTTCACACGGAATCAGGCTCAGGGAGGGCCAGCCGGTTGTATGGGAAGAGAAAGGCATCAGGAAAATCATTAAGTTAGCTAAAGAATTGTTTTCTAATATTCTTCTTTCTGCAGCAAGAGATGTCGCCTCCTGCTGACCATGAACAATAATGCAGGTTTTATTCACTTGCACACTTGTTTATACACTCTGTGGCCACCAAATGGAAAGTGAAGTCTGATTGCAGTTGTTTGTCTATTAAAGCTGTTACTGTGCAGACTTGGTTGATATCCAGAGCACCCACTGGTGATTGCACATGCTCTAAAAGTGGTTGGCTGCAGCAGGAATTGAATCCCCTTGTGCCTACAGTGATAGTCACGCTCTGTCTGCAGGAGAACATTGGTACATCTATGAAATGGATATGGGTAAGCACCTACATGCCACCCATATGGGCTTAGCTCTTTAAGCACTGTTCATTTTGGCTTGTGGGTAGCTTATTAAAGCTTGTTGAGTATCGTCTCTCAAGTGTGAGCCCCATCTGCTTCCTGACAGCATGGATGGGTGCGTACATATGCGCACGATTCGTTTACGTTGTTGGCAGCTTTAAGAAGATGAGCAGAGGCCTTTTGGAGAATTCACTTAACGCCACAGCAGGTAGGTGTACTCTGAAGTGTCCCTATTTTCCTGGATCTCTCCAACACAAACAGCTTTACGAGAGGCTTTGAAGAATGCACCATCAAAAATCATCTCTGCCTCTCTGCGTTTTTGGCTCCCCGCTCGCTCTCAAAGAGCAAGTGTGGTTTTATGTCGCTTTGGGTAGCAGCTGCTCAGAACATCTGGTGGTAGCATTCACGGAGCACAGTGGGAGGCAGGAAGAGAGTGACAGAGCCGTGGACCTGTCGGTACCGCTGAGATGTCGGCCCCTGAGGCAGGAAAGCGGAGTGGCATGGAGTGACAAGCGTGTTAGCATCATGGCGGCACTCCAGGAGACAGGCAGGGGCTTAACCTTGGAAATGGGTGAGACCTGCTGTAGGCGATCGCTGAGGGTGGGGGAAAGCAGAGAAATATTACAGAAGGTTTGTTAAAAGATAGTAGGTGATGAAATAGGAGAGAGGGGGGGGGGGAA
>VUQR01035542.1:15787-33280 GCA_015108515.1 Hemichromis elongatus
GGGGGGGGGGGATAACAAGATCTTTTCACGCTTTTCAATTTTCATATCAAATTTGCCAAACACAGGCACGCTGGGGAAAAACAGCTCTGAGAAATTGACAAAGGAAGAAAATGGAAAAAAGCAAGTATAACCTAAGGGGCTGAAAAAGAATGACGACACAATAAAGGGATAAAGGTTTATTTACACACATTTGTTCCATGCATTTGAAATATGCCGTCCAGCAATATTTGTCTTTCACATCCACGTGAGTAGGCAGCAGGGCTGTGGTGGAGTGCTTTATCAGTATACTGGTTAAAATAGCAGTGCTTCTTCGCCATGTAAGCTTGCTTTGCTCCCTGCAGGATGCAGCATCAGTAGGAACCTCCTCAAATATTCAGTGCGAGTTTCTTTTGTATGTTGGCTCACGTTCTTTTATCTGTCTTTTTCTCAGGTGTGTTTGCACTCCTCCAAGCCTATGCGTTCCTGCAGTACCTGAAGGACAGGCTGACCAGACAGGAATTCCAGACGCTGTTCTTCCTCGGAGTCTCTCTCGCTGCCGGCGTGGTCTTCCTCACAGTGATCTATCTCACATACACAGGTCTGTATGTTCTGATGCACATGCTGCTTTGCATACCTCGTAAGCCGTTTCATTTGTTTGTATTCAGTTCTCAGAGGTTTTTTTTTTTTTTTAAATCATCTTAAAGGGCACAGTGTTTAAAATACCACTGCTAGATGTGAGCAGTCAATTTTGTTTTCTTACCCCTTCCATTCCAACTGCATAATCTCAGCTACAGTAGGGACCTAACCATCGTTTATCTACACTGAGAGTAGGCTGTCAGTCTGCTGTTTACCTCTGCTGTCAATGCACTTGGTTTCCACGTCTAATTACTTTGGAGGCTTCAAAGATTTGCGTAAGGAGTTCGATACGAGTTGATACGTTAGTGACGCCGACTTCCATCTCAGAGCCATACTGAGGTTAGTTGTCGAGGATATAATGAGTCAGTAAGGACTGCTTTTTTTATTGTGTTAGCTGCTGCTTCTAAGAATGTAATCAAACTGTTTTGTTTTGTGATTTTTCAGGACACTTGAGCCTAACATTAGCTAGCATAATGTTAGCATATAACCTTCTGTTTTTGTTTAGCTGGTTCATGTCTGCAGACATGTCTTATCTCACATACACTCACAAACGATTTACAATAAGTAATTGTGACAATGTGGGAATCAATAAGCACGTTAGGTCCTGACTAATGTTCAGGAGCTTAAGTTTGAGGTGAGGAGGAAGAGGAGGATGGGGAAATGAGGAAGGAAATAGAGCAGCAGTGGACAATTAGAAAAACATAATGAGGAAGAGATTATAAAATATACAGGTGTAAATATTGATTGGTTGCATGTAGTTTGAAAGAGGGCACAATGATCTTATAATTAAAAGTAACTTCAAAGGCGTGCTACATAGGTGGCTGGTCTCTAAACACAAACATCAAATGCAGATAGGCGAACGCCGTTGTTAATCTCAGCCACTGTATTCAAGATGGCCTCAACAAACTAGCGCCCACTCCTGTGTATTTTTAGTGGATTCATTGTAAGTTTATGAGAAGCTTTTTGAAGACTTAATTATAAATTCATCAGTTCATGTATGTGAGTAGACTGTTCTTTTTTTCCCCTTTTTAAATAAACTCAAAGTACTGACTGCACTTTATTCTTAGTTGTCAGATTTCTCCAATTTTTCACTTTCAGCTTCACTTTTAACAGTTTTATAAAATCTGCAAATTAAGTCACGAGCTTTTAGTTTGGGAACAGTTTGAGAAGTTACAACTTTTTTTAATCATCTTAGCATGGCTTCAGGTTTACCACCAGAGTAAACAGTGTTCACAGCTTAGCATTGGATAAACTTGCTTCCCACCCAGTCTAACAAATACAAAGATGCTCTTTGTTGAGAAATTAAAAAAAATAAATAATGAAACTCTTCACTGCTGCCCATGTTGTTCTTGTCTGTTTCACATGCAAATCAAACACAGATGGATGGTAGGTGCACTTATGTGGCAAGATTGGTCGAGAGGCAGTCAGATCACTTCATAGCCGACTGACAAAGTAGAGCATGATAATGTTTTTAACCTCTGGGGGGGAAAAAAAAAACTAAATTATGTTGAAATTTGTTGGGCAGCTAGCCTTTTTTGAAAGGAACCATTAACTAAATTTCAATGTTGATCCAGATCTGGGATTTCAGCCATTCTGCATTTCGTTTTCTTCTTTTAGCCAAAAGTTAGAGCGCTCCTACTCTATTCCCCGACGGTCTAACCTCCGGGCCTCTCCATCGGGCTTTTCACTCGTGCTCGTGTTTGTCAGAAAACGAAACCTGGAAGGCAAACGATAAACAAATATAAACTGATATAATTGCTGCAGCTTTGCTGTTGGAGAGCATTTGTGGAGGCTTGTGCTCCACCATGTGAACTGCTGTTTTTGATTGTGCCGGTTGGACCCCAGTGCGTTCAGCCAGCTGGTCAAACTTTGTCCATGTTGATGTTTTGCCCATTATTTTCAATTTGTGGCCAAAGGGCTCAAGTTTCAGACGGTTTAAAACGTTGCCTTCTTGCTGTTTATTTATTGATTTTTTTTTTCCTTTCCTTTTTTTTGTCTCCTGCCGAAGGGTTCAGATTGAGGAGCGCAATTCAGTTGACTGATTAGACTTTAAAGGCCACACAAGTCTTTTACCGTCATATTTGAAAAGCATTAAGATATGGAGAATTTGGTACACAACAGCCCACAGACGACACTTTAAAACAACTTAATCTCACTGGATTTACTGCCTTTATCGAGTGTGTTGCTTCAAACTGTGGCCTCATATGTCGTTAACTGATCAAATACAGAGTTGCCTGTAAGCGAGTTTAATATGTATTTATTACGTGACTGTCTACTTCAAAGTGCTTACAGATCAAGTCCATCTGTCCAAATAGAGCTGTTTCAGAGAGTCTCACATTTAGATCTCTAAGTAGGCCTACCACTGCCTTCTCTACATATCCAGATGTTGCCGAGTTCATCATTATGTGTGGGTATTTACCAAAATTCGCAATCCTCCCCATTTCAAAGGCCCCTCGACCTCATCTTGCATCTTTACAGATAAGGTTTCTGAATTCTAGAGCCCAACTTTGAAGATTCATTTTGGCAAGGCCCGCATCCGGTCGAAGAGCGAGCACTAAAGATTTTTCTCGTCTTTGATGTGGTATATCTAGGCGATTTCCCTTAAACGTGACCTCAGCGAGACTTTTTTCTAAAAACAAACTTTGCTGCAAAAAAACCCCAAAAAAAACAAAACAAGACATGCCTTTAATCCAAGATTTTCAAACTTGTGAAGGGCATCTATGTGATGGAGAAGTTTTCTCTCTCTCGCTCTCTCCTGCTAAATCAATGTTGTGGGTTGTTTTTGTTTCGGAAATTACCGTATCTGTTTCTTGTCATCACTTTAATTTTCTTTTTAGTTTATGTTCATTCGTCCATCCATCCGTTTGTCTTCCCTATGGGCAATTTAGAATCATCAGTTAACCTAACCCCACTAACTGCACGGAGGAAGCCAGAGTAGATGTTGGCGTTGACCTGGGGTCCTTCTTGCTCTGAGGCTACAGTGCTAGCACCAGTTTCTGTTCATTTACAAATAATAATTTGAAGATAGTGAAATGTATGAATAGCTTAACTGCTTGGAAATGGTCTACATCTGTTATCGAAACTGTAGATTTGAGCCCCTGGAAATAGCCGACTGTATCAAATGGCTATATTTCCTTAAAGGTTAATTCAGAGATCTTTAAATTAAAGCTAAGAGTCTCGTCTTCTCTGCCATGTTGCTCCAAATTATCTAGACTCTGTCAGGCTTCTGCTAAAAGCAAAGACATGATGGCACATTATAGCCGACATAATGCTGCCATGCTTGGACTGTTAGGATCTTCCTGCCTTTAAATTGATTGACGTCTATAAAGTCTGCAGCATTATAGTCGGGTGAGTTTTCTCACTATCTTTAACTCGGAGCTGAGCATCGATTGATTAAATCAGTGTCATCCTTTAAATCAGCTCTCAGTAAAACGCCACCTTTCTCCTTCCTGCATTCGTTAAGAGCTCTGTTCAGAGTTTTTATAGATTAAACACATTTTTCCATATTATCTTTTAAACAGTAGCACAGGACATGTCACAGCCATATGTTGGTACAACATGACACCAAAAAGAAATGTAAGAGTTTTAGGTTGTTTTTTTTCTCCCCCCTGTGAGAGTGGCTGCGAGAGCCCCCGGGCAACAGTTCAGCTGAAATATATTTCAGATCAAAGCTCAACCAAAATAAGACATTTGTATGCGCACATTAAAATACCCTGTGCAGCTTAATTTGCAGCCTAAACGGTTTCAGTTACATTCATAAACAAGTCAATTCCTGTAATTAAGTAACATCAGCTGAATATATTCTCAGCACTGACACATCCTCCACTGAGAGGTTTCTGGGTTTTGAATTGCGGTCGGCAGAAAGTTTAGTTTTTTGCGCCGGATTGTGATGTTGTTTTAAAGCTCCAGAAATCTCAGTCGGCTTAATTCAGAACAAATCGGACGAAACTTAAGACCTAAAATCATTCATCATAAACCTCCTCCGGATGCCTTCTGACAGCTAAAGATGGTCATTATTGGTCATCTTTGCCTACATTTATGCATTAGTTGATTTTTTTTTTATCACTTATTTGATACTAGTAGTATATTCTGGTAACCAGTTTTGTTATCTCAGCTAGTCTGTGCTATAGTTTCCCAGCCAGTAGGTTGGATTATATATTCTTTTCTTTGTATTTATTCAGAGCAGCACACTCGAGCAGAGTTGGCCTTATAAATAATTACATATTGTTGCAACAAAGGCGGGCCAAATTAAAGTTTTTGTTCCTCACAATGTTGCGCTGTAACGCACAACTTTAATCTTGCTCGTCTTTATATTAACCCCCCAACCCCTTCCGAACCCCCCAGCGGCAGTCCTCGTATTTCACGTCTTAAATGGAAAGCATTTAAAGATGAGACTCTCTTTATTGATCGTCCTTTTTTTTCTGCCTCTAGGATACATTGCTCCGTGGAGCGGTCGTTTCTACTCTCTCTGGGACACCGGGTAAGCTCTGCTGACCTTCACACTCTCGCCGTCGATGGAACGCTTGTTCAGCCGTGTGTGTGTGTGTCCTGTGATGGATATAACCCCCCCTCCCCTCTCAACATCCCAGAGGGGAAAACTGCAGAGCACAAGCTGTGTTGAAGTATTGTCTTACTCCCAAAAAGCACCAGGCAGTGCTATGTTTTCCAAAAGCTCCGCTGTGTGTTTGATATTTCCGAATCGATGCCCCCCTCCCCAAATACCCCAGTTTGCTGACTAAAGCAGTAACTGATGCCTGCCCCCCCTTTCCTTTCCTTTTCTTTGGAGGCTGATACTAATTCCTTAATGCGCTGTGTGTTGTTTCTTTCCCAGCTGTAATAACAAAACACTTGAGAGAGAAATATTTAAGATTGTACAGAAAGTGCTGTGTAAAAGCCCATTAGGAATAAACAGGGAACACGCAGATCAGAAACTACCAGCGGAAAAGTACATTACTCATCAGTAGTGCTAAATTTCTTCATATTTTACCATAAGCATGTGGGGGAGCAAAATTACCCACCACCCCACTCATAATTCTCGAGTTAATCAGGAGGATCTATTGTATAATTTGTCTCAACACTCCCAAAGCATTCAGCTCGACATGAATTACACCCGTCTCTTCCCTCCTCCCGATTTCTCCGTCCCTCCCTCCCTTCTCCACGCAGCTACGCTAAGATCCACATCCCCATCATAGCGTCGGTGTCGGAGCACCAGCCGACGACGTGGGTGTCCTTCTTCTTTGACCTCCACATCCTGGTCTGCACCTTCCCAGCGGGCCTCTGGTTCTGCATCAAAAACATCAACGATGAGCGCGTGTTTGGTAGGAGTCTTTCTAAATAGTGAATAAATGCATGAAAACATGATTTTTGTCTGCGGTGTGGAAGATGAGGAGTGAGCCACTGTGTTATAAACCACCACAAATGTTTTTCGTGTAAGCCTCTTTATTCTACACACAGTAGCGCTGCCCTTGTTCAGACTAAAACATCCCGACCGCTCTTGAGTTGACTGACCCTGAAATTTTATGCAGACACTCCTGGAGTCACCTGACTTTTAGTGCCCCCACTAACTTTTTATGTTCAAAATTAATGACGTGCGCTTGTGTATTTTTAAACCAATAGTCTCTATAAACGAATTTCTATTCATCGTTTTATCGTCTTCATCACATTAAAATTTGAAATGTATAAAGATGGAGGTTACTCTCTTTACTTCCTCTTTTGACTTCACTATGTTTTATCTAATATGGTGAAAAAAGCTGCAAAAATAATTTAAAGACCAGGAGAAGTGCAGTTCTGAGACTTGAATTTAGTTTAGATGAGGCCTGTTAGGTGGGTCCTGAGTAGCTCTCACTCACTAAGCAGCAACACCCCTAAAACACCCTTAAATATTGGCCACGTTGAACCCTACAGTCCGTGGTTTTTCCAGCCTACTTGATTTATCCATCTTTGTGATCTTCAAGTTAAAAATTCATAGAAAACAGACAAACTTGTGTGTAACACGAGCCTTTTAATGGACTTTTGTCGTGAAGATGGAGCTGAGCGGACAGATGAAGCTTACGTTTTACCAGTTAGTTTACTAGCGGTCCGGACCCCTTTAACTATGGTCATGATTTCCTAGTAGTGACTGAAACTGAAAGAGGAAGTTATCGAGTGGATGTAGCTGAAATTAATTTCCTCTGCAGGGCAGCCGGGCTCATCCTTAGAGATAGGGTTAGGAGCTCAGACATTCAGAGGGATCAAGGAGTAGATCTGTTGCTCCTGCTGGTTGAAAGGAGCCAGTTGAGATGTTTTGGGCATCTGGTTAGGATGATTCCTGGGGGCCTGTCTTTGGAGGTGTTCTGGGCATGCCTCCCACCTGGGAGGAGACTCCAGGGTAAACTGAGAAACCACTGATGAGCTTATCTTTCTCATCTGACCTGGGAATGCCTCGGGATCCCCCAGGAGGACCTGGAAAGTATGGCTGGGGAGACGTATGTTGAAATCCCCTAGTCTACTTGCCATGACAACCTGATGTTGGATATGCCAGGGATGGATGGATGGATGAATGGTTGGTTATTGTCGTCAGCAGTATAATGGTGAAATTCCTTCTGCTATTAATGCACAGATGCATTTTAAGCTCAGTAATTGCATGTTTCTCACTGAAACCCACCTAAGAAGTTATTTACCATGTCATGTATACAGCTTCTACGTTTGACTTTTCAGTGAAGAACCAGATATTTTCTAATTTCTCTTGAAAAATTTAACGACTGATTATTAAACCAGGAGAATTTTATACCCATCACAGCCTTAAACAGTCAGGCCTGTGTAATATTGTCTGTGGAGCAAATAAATAGGTATTTCAGAGCCAGGGATTCCTGAAATAGCTCCTCTGTCATACCTGATTCATTGTCAGCTGGGATTAGCTATTGAATTAATAATGCTTCTGTTTTTAGTGGAGTGTATTTGATCATCTGTGATTAAAATGCATATTTTATATAAAATAAAAATGGGTAGGATGTCGTGACTAGGAGACCGGTCTGTGGACAGCGCGTCCTTTCTCGAGTAGCTTTAAGCACTCTCGGCTTTCAAAAAGCCTGAAATAATGAGACTGAACTTCTTTATGCAGCAGCTTAAATAAAACTTAGGGTTAGACAGCCAAGATGGAGGGCAAGGAACCCTTAAGTGCTGGAAACAAAGTCCTTCAGCAGCCTATTTCTCCCACAGACTTAATTAGCCAATTACAGGTATTGATTAGCCACGCACCTGTTGAGCCGGGTCGGTGGTTTCAAGGACAAAGAAAAAGCCAGTGCTCCTCTATTCAGGGTTTGAGTACTGCAGTGCAAACATAGACTGATTATTCAGTGTTACTCTAACAACTCAATTTCTCATTCCGTGTCTTTATCTGCCTCAAACACCGACTCATTTTGTCTCCTTTATATTCACGCCGTCTTTCTCCTCGTCTCACCTTTGTCGACTTTGCTTTCCTTATTCTCGCTTTTAAAGTTTCTCTCAACCGCCGCCTTTTTTTTTTTGTCTTTTGTCTTCCAGTGGCTCTCTATGCCATCAGTGCCGTCTACTTTGCCGGCGTGATGGTGCGTCTGATGCTGACGCTGACTCCGGTCGTCTGCATGCTGTCAGCCGTGGCTTTCTCCAGCGTCTTTGAGCATTACATGGGAGACGACACAAAGAGGGAGAAACCCCCTGCCGAGGACAGCAGCGACGAAGACGACAAGAGGAACTCTGGGAACCTCTACGACAAGGTCAAAGCACGGCAGCGAAACTGCTGAATTTACACTTCACTGATCTTCATTATTGATAATTTACACTGTGCTGATGTCATGTGGCAGGTCGAGTTGCTGTGGGAGTAAACTTTTGTCTGGGAAAAATGTAATAAAATGAAGTCAAAAAGCTGTCAACGAGTGAACACCCGTGGGGTGTTTCACACTTTCGCGGCACCTTTTGGGGTTTGGATTCATCAGTTGCGTATTTGTCAGCTTCCCTCCTCACTCCCCACCAGTTTGGGTAAACTGTGATTCAGCTGTGATGATTCAGCGGCAACTGTTTGATTCTGGTGCCATAATTTTAGCCGCCTTTGTTGAATGTGTAACTCTTTTCTGTAGTCACTGCTGACGATGCGTCAGTTGCAGCCTGCCACGTAATTCCAGCTTTCTTTCTTTTCTTTTTTTTCTTTTTTTTCTGCTTCCTCCAAACACGCTTCATAAAAATACTGGTAAAATAGAAAATATCAACGGTCGTGGGCCAAATCTGCACACGAATGATGCCTGCATGCTTTATCGCGTTTCAGATCTGTCCTTTAAATGCGTCACGGCTACATTTGGATACTTAATTAGTTAGCAGCTTAATTGAGATGTATTTATTCAGGTAGTCTAATTAAGATAAGTTCTCATTTAGAAGACAAACCTGCGAACAAATTGCATACATATCGCATCGCATTTTGACCGCTCGCTGACACGAGGCACCAACAGAAGAAACCAGGGAAGAGCAATTCAACTCCTGGTGCAGTGGTTGACCCCTTGTTGTTCTGTTTAGAATTCGCCCACAGCTTCACCACTTAGAAGTTATAAGGGGGTGTAAGCTGCCAGAAATAGAAATAGTTCAATTTCTGACATCTCCTAGAAGTTTTGGGCATCGTTTCTAGAGCTCTGCAGGCCCACTGCAATTTACAGCAACCGTCCACTTTTCCTGCAGTAACGGGTTCAAAAGTTAATATTCATGTCTATCATTCACGCTGCCCCTCTCTGTTGAGTTTCAGCATGCAGTTTGGGTGTGAGAGGAAGCAACTGAAGGTGTTAATTTGCTGCAGATCATCTCCTGTGCTTATTTTTTACTTCAATTTTTTTGGCTGCCGATCACAGGGTTTTTCTCACATATCTCACTCATACTTCTTCACACAGTAGAGAGAAAAAAAAACTGAGGATACTCTAAAATACTTCTCATATTAGTTCATTCAATAATTTATCACACTCAATAATTCAGATTTCTGGAAAGCTTCAGACTTGTTTGCCACCCCTCGTCATGGTGTTTTGTCTCCCCCTGCAGGCCGGCAAGGTGCGCAAACACGTGTCGGAGCAGGAGAAAGCAGAGGAGGGTTTGGGTCCGAATATCAAGTCCATAGTCACCATGCTGATGTTGATGCTGCTCATGATGTTCGCCGTCCACTGCACGTGGGTCACCAGCAACGCATACTCCAGCCCCAGCGTGGTGCTCGCCTCATACAACCACGACGGGTGAGAGCACCTCCGCAGTGCAGTGTGAACATGGATGTAAAGCAACTGCAAAGAGCAGAGCAATGTCTCCCATGATGCTTCATAATGAAGAAGGATGGGCTCCTCCACCTTGCATGCAAATTAGCACGTATGGTTTGTGCAGCAAGAGAGCGAGCATATTTCACAAGGGGATTGGAGAAATATTGATATGTGAGGCTGTACCCGATTAACTTTTAATCTTCTAGGTCACAGTAAGCATCTCTTAGGTTACAAAAAGCTGATGTATTATTCTCTCTCAGACTCTTTACTGGCATAATTATTCTTTTATAGCATTGAGGAGGAAATATTGGAGACTGAGACTAAATGGTAGATGCAAGTTCTCATGCATATATTAATGGTACTACAGTAGTTCTCAGACAGTGGTTTAGCTATGCTGCTGGGAGCAGCGTGTCTGTCACTCTGCTCTTTTTTCCTTCCACGTATACGCCCACACACACACAGACAGACATAATATGATTACCATACCTAGAGCTAATTGGTTCCCTGGCTTCGTGTCTGCTCCCTCTGCGCGAGGTAAATTTAGGACGTGAACATTTAAAGTGCAAGGTGTTGTTTTTTTTGTTTTTTTTAACCCTCAGTTCATTATATATGGATGCTCTATTTTCAGCTGTTGTTGCCCTTCTGATTCAAATTCTTAACTGAAATATTAATGGCTTCCTCAACCATATGCCTGCCAACCAATGCAGTTACCTGTCAACCCTTTTTTTCCCCCTTTCTCCCTTGTTAGGACGCGGAACATCCTGGATGACTTCAGGGAGGCTTACTACTGGTTAAGACAGAATACCGATGAGCACGCACGTGTCATGTCCTGGTGGGACTACGGTTATCAGATAGCGGGCATGGCTAACAGGACCACTTTAGTGGACAATAACACGTGGAACAACAGTCACATAGCGCTGGTAAGGGTCTTCCTGTTATCGTCTTTCTTGTCTTCATCTGTCTTCTTCCCCGTTTCCCTCGTGGATGGAAACACATGCAGAGAAATAAATGGTTTTTTTCCCCCACAGCCGCTGGATGATTAGCGAGCTCTTCGGTTATTTATTTATTTATTTTTAAACGTAATTGCCATATTGTAAAAAACGGCCGCTTCCAACAAGCCAGATAATCTTGTTTGCTTAAACTTTTTCCTATTGAATTTACACTGCGGGGAGATTTCAGTTAATTGTTGTTAGATTCTGTGGGTTTGATTTATTCTTTTTTCCTCTCTGCTGCCAAATGTAGACAAATGTTTTTTGTGTTTTAGTTAAAGCCTCTCTAGCTTTCTTCATTCTCACTTCCTACCGACTGCCTGTTGTCTCATCAGCATCTGTCCACAGCAAACATCATCCGAGCATCATGCATCATGGATCTCCGTTTAATAGCTCTCCTTTGTCCCACCGCTCTGCCGAAGCGCCGTCTCTTGTGAAACGGGGAAAGCTCAGTTAAAGGATAACTTCTCCATCTCCATCACTTCTTTCTAGGTGGGGAAAGCCATGTCTTCCAATGAGAGTGCAGCCTACGAGATCATGAGGACCCTGGACGTGGACTATGTGCTGATCATCTTCGGAGGTGTAATTGGTTACTCGGGCGACGATATTAACAAGTTCCTGTGGATGGTGAGGATTGCCGAGGGTGAGCACCCTAAGGACATCAGGGTGAGTGTGAGACAGCAGCAGCGCCTTTAAATAGAGCTCGAGTTTTCTCTGAGAAGGAGTGGAGCAGGACTTCCACAGCAGTAAAATCAATGTTTCCTCTTACAAAAGTCAAAGTACTTTTTCATATCTTTCTCTCCTGAACAAAAGCAAAAATTACTCATTCCATTGTTCGAAAACAAGACCTCAGACAGGACAACCTGAGATACACTCACAAAGTCCGTTATTCATGACTTTCATAACAGCTGCTTTTTGTTGTGGAAGCAGAAAATGGACTGTCGTACGTGTAGGGCTTTTCTGTTCTTTGACTGCTAATAGAGTCTTAGACTGCAAACCACATTTTACCCACTTCCAGAGTGCTCTCTGTTAAGGGAGACTTACTGTGCTCATTTCCAACAGCACATTTTTATTCTTGAATAAGTGTGGCTGTGTGTATTTCAGAGCTCTTACACCGGGCCTTGGTGCCATCTATCATTTCATCCACTACCTGAAATGAGCTTTAACTCCTCTTACTTCAGCGCCAGCCTCTCTTTTAGTCATCTATCTTGGAATTGGGTTCCCCTGGTAAACAGCAGGTTAGTAGGGTCAGAGCTGTGTGTGTGAGATGAATAGATCAAGGATATCCGCACTCACTGACATCATGAAACAAGACGAGTAGAAACTGAAAAGATGTTTAGATCAGTCCTAAACCACTGACTATCGGGAAGGATCTGTAAATATACAGATTTCTTCCAAACAGTATGATGGGAAAAAGTATTTATAATAGAAAATAAGGAAAATTGTAATAGATCCAGTTTAATGAATGCAACAAATGTGTTCTTTTGCATTAGACTCAGCTGAAAGGGATACACACATTTGGTATTTAGTGTCTCGTGGCAGACTGGAGGAAGTGCCGACTGAATCACAGACCTTTTGATTGGTGGAGACCACACTGCCTGTTCCTCAGCCGTAGTCGTGCTGTTATGTTAAAGCATTATTCTTGTCAACTTGTATGCTTAGGATTTCATTTTTTAGCATTCTGTACTTTGCTAACGGTTGTCGCTTCCCGACTTTCACGGTTGTTTGGCTAATTTAGTTGAAACCAAAGAATTCATTCCGTTTTGTTGCCATTGCAACTCTGGTCGAGTTTGTATTCACACTGATTTTTGACGAAGAAAGACGAGTAAACATGAGTCTTAAGGACAGTGACGCTGTCGTGTGTCATCATTACTGCTGCATTGCAAATCAGCAGAAAATCAGATAGCCGGGACCGTGGAGGTGCCAGTTTTCAGGCTTCAGTCACACAGGGGCGTGATCGACAACCACGGGGTGAAATTAAATAATTGTGTGTTGCACGGTCAAAGAGGATTCTGCATCGAAAACCACCTTAGTTTAGTCGCCTTACTCCTGCAGCGTGTAGCAAGTGCAATTTGTTTTTTGAACACAAACCATTTCTAGTTTCGTTACTGCTCTGCGACTGTTTGCAGGCCGGTTGGTGCCTTTACTTCAAACTGTGGGTGAGCGCAGCGTTGAGTTTGTGTGACTGTGGTTAGTTTGGTTGACTAATGGTGACAAAAATGCATTAATTCCAGCTATGGAATTATTCCAGTTCCAGTTATGGAGTTGTGTGTTAGAGCTTTGAATCGTGTGCATCCACTGTTTTAAAACAAATGATTGGAAGGCAGTAAAAAAATGGATTACTTGAGCTTTTTTAAGAATGGTTTGGGTTCGTTTTTTTTGTTTTTTTTGTTTTTTTTGTTTTCATTTGCTTGTCAAATGCTTTGAAATCGTCCTCTCACCACCGTGTCCATCTAGTGTGAACTCCTGATGCTACATACTTTTTGCCATCTTGTGATTTTTCTGCACCCTCCTTTGTGTCTTCTTTAGGAGAGCGACTACTTCACTCCTCAGGGAGAGTTCAGAGTGGATAAGGCCGGTTCACCAACTCTGCTCAACTGCCTCATGTACAAGATGTCTTACTATCGGTTTGGTGAAATGCAGGTAAGAGGAGAAGTTCTGATTACATCATCAGAAACTTTGCATGTCGCTTAGAATTAGTTTCATGTATGTGATGGCTTTCGGGACGGAAGAGAAACCCTCCACTGAATCTTTCTGGAGTTTTGATCCAATTCACACTTACAAATGGATGAAATGATGAGCACCTGCCACCACCGATGAAAAAAGCGCTGTATTTAATGCAACATGAAGCTTTATCAGGCAGTAACGAGCAGCTGCCTCTGCCAAGCGTGTAAAAACTTCTCGCTTACAGTAAAAGGCTGACAGACGAGTAGAACGGGTCTTTAAGGAGGCGCCTTGCCTTAGGGAGCTCCTGAAGTTTGTAGAGGGGTTGTCGGAGGGGAACGAGAGGCTGTGAGAGGAAATATGAAGGATTGTCAGGAGCTTTGAAATGCACCATGGCTACGTCTGGCAGGTGCTCACATCCCTACTGTACAGTCGACGCTTCCTCCATCTGTGGATGGACAGCCAAAGCTCCGTGTAGCTTAAAGCGCCATTTCTGGTTAAGGGCATGAAGAAACCGAGGCACAGAAGGAGTAATAGGAGCACGGGATGGAGAGATCCCAAAGACAGAAAAGTGTTAGAATAGCCGGAGCACATTCCAGTTATAAAAACAAGATGTGACAAGTGTAAACCAAGGCTTGGAGGACACAAGGAAGAAGACGATGAGCAGAGCGGCGGCATTCATGATTGCAGAGAATGCACTTTGTAGTCATGAACCAAGATTAAGCTATAATGCTGAGAATGCATAATACAAAACAGAATAGAGCTCATGATGAAAAGAATCAATCCACGCATTGCTTACTTTGAAGCCCCCAAACTAACTCATTTATTTCTTTTTATATAAAAATGACAGGTTAAACCGCACTAATAAAAGCACATTAAGAGGCTAAGATCTTGTTGCTGCTGATATTCTATTATTTTATAGGCTTTGTCCTCTGGAGCAGCCCGAGGAAAAATTACAGGTGGGAACACAAAGGGAGGAAATTGGAGGAAAAGGAAGGAAAAAAAAAAAAAACAATGGCGGGAGCATAGATGGATGCTTTTACTTTGAGAATGGAGGTGAGGTATTTTAAAGGTGCACACTAACAGTTGCAGAGTAAGGAAGATGAGCAATCAAGGGCCTTGTTAGAGCTGAAAAACGGGGACGAGAGGTTTTATGCGGCTCGTGCAAAGTGAGGTGTAACTGCGCGTAAAGGAAAGTGTAAAAGTGTAATCAAATTCACTTTTTATCTTTCATCATCGAGTTTAAAATGTTTGCGCTTGTCTTTTTCTGTTCAGACCTAATTTAGTTTGAATCTGCAGAGCTGCTTTGTGCTGAGACGGATCAAAGGTGATGCTTTAGTTGTGGGAGGAGAGGCTCCTGCCTTCTCTTTCACTTGTATTTTAGGAAACTATTTGACATTTTGGGGAAATTCACTTGCAGAAAGAGTAAGATGAGAAGACTGATGCTATTCGTGGCTATTCAGTATAACGTGGACACTGCAACTCTGCTTAACAGAACACCAGTGATGGGGAGGAGTGGGCTTTAGTAATTACGCAGCTTGTAGATAATTCAACCAACGTCTCTCTGGAAGCCTTGCCACTGCATCTATTTTGGCACCGCCCCTGGGTAGTTGTTTTAAAGCCTCTTTGTAACTGTATAGCGTAAGTGCCTTAACGGTAACTTGAAATCACCAGGAAAAAAAAATCCGCTTATATGCCTTAACAGTTTTGCTGGCTTTGATCCAAAGTAAGCTTTAAATCTCTTAAGGTGTATTTCTATTACACATGCTCAGTTTTTCCACCTTGTTACAGCTTCGATCCTGAGTGATAAGTGATCACTGCTCATCCCACCAGACCACTGAATAAATGCCATGCTGATTTATATTATAGCAAGAATTAGCCAGGAAGTAACACTATGGCACATCTGTACCGCACTAACACATCTGCTATCACACATATGAAACTCTCAAACCTCTGCTGTGCACATCCCACAGGTTATTAAAGGTCAAAGTGTTCACAGTAAATGCAGTAAAAATGTAACTAAACTTTAGAAAAAGTGTAAATCAAACAAGGAGGAAGTGATCGTGTATATCCATCCATCCATTCGCTTCCGCTTATCCTAGGTTGCCGGTCTGTCGCAGGGCTAACACATAGAGACACAGACAGCCATTCGCTCTCACATTCACTCGCGCATTCACACCTATGGGCAATTTGGATTGATCAATTAACCTATCCCCACAAAGTGCATGTCTTTGGACTGATCGTGTATATCAAATAATAAAAAAACAGCACACTCATTAAGGCCAGCAGCCTGAGGAACCTTTGGTGCAGCTGTTTAAGACAGGTGGGGCTATTTTCTCAAAACTAAAAAAATTTAAGGTAAACGAGCCTCGAAAAATAAAACAAAACTAAAATGAACAATCGCAGTCTGCAAATTAAAATGAAAACAAATAAAATAATTATAAAACCAGTCCATGCAGCAATGTGATTGGCTACATTTTTTTTATTGGTGGTTGGCTTCTCGAGGATTTGGGATTGCAGCTTCTATCATGTCTTTGTTATTATGTGTTTGGTTTGACTGCATTTATAGTCGGCTGTTCAGGTGCATGCTTCTGGCTGACCGGCACCATGTAGCTCAGCTGGCACTTGCCACTGTTGCCTGCCACGTCATCTGTGGAAAGACTGGTCACCAGCTGTGGACCTGCCAGTTCTGGTATTCTCTGAATGCCAGTTGAGCTGCTCTGTCTGTGTTTACAGGACCCACTAAAGGACATCAGGCCCTTACGCCACCCTAGTGCACAGATCGCACAGCTTCATCAGAAATATGCACATCAGTAGCTCTGCTAGACGTCAATTTGTAGGGTTCTGGCAGCGCTCCTGTTCCTCCTCACATGAAGGAGTAGATGCACGTCCTGCTTCCTTGGTTGATGCCCTTTTATGGGCAGCTCTCCTCATGTGATGGCCCGTCTCCTGGTATCTCCTCCACACTTGGCGAATCTGCTGTGGTCTACTTGTGTAACTAGTAGAGTAACCAGTAGAGTGACAAGAACGACAGAAAAATCAGCCAGGAAGGAATTTGGGTTGTCTTGTTTCGTCTCCAGTGCCCCTCTTGTTGCCTTTCTCTTTAAGAAGACAAACAATTGCACTACAGTTTCATACCGTTCCAGTCACTGAAAATCAGATAACTAAACCTATGCATCTCTCAGCTGGATTTTAGGACGCCGCCTGGCTTCGACCGGACACGCAACGTCGAGATCGGCAACAAGGACATTAAGTTCAAGTACCTGGAGGAGGCGTTTACTTCAGAGCACTGGCTGGTCAGGATCTACAAGGTGAAGGACCTGGAAAACAGAGAGCCGCTCGACCACAAGCTCCGTAGTGTCGTGCCCAAGCAGAAGTACACCTCCAAAAAGGTAACGGTGTAGAGCGTGGCTTCATTCGGTCTTTATATTTATTTATTTTTTGCATGTACCAAAATTTGCTTTTAAAAAAAGTAATTTTAATCCATAATGCTCGCTTTTTATTTCGCCCTCTCGTTTCTCTAACCAGACCGCCAAGAGGAAGCGAGGGCACATCAAGAACAAACTTGCCATGAAGAAGGGCAAGAAAGTCCAAAAGAAATAACGGCGATGTATCGTGAACTGTAGGAGAACAAACGTGAAGAAACCTCTAAACACCAATGATGAAGAACACAGGTGCTGTTTTATCTGGCACTTGGTCTCACGCTCTTGCCTCTAGAGCGCCCTCGTGTGTCGAGGAAGTGTCATATCTGGCTAGCTCCGGAATTGTTGTCCGTTTTTTTTTTTTTTTTTTTTTTTTTTTTTTTTTTTTTTTTTTTTTTTTTTTTTTTTTTTTTTTTTTTTTTTTTTTTCTTTTTTTTTTTTTTTTTTTTTTCTTTTCTTTTCTTTTTTTTTTTTTTTTTTTTTTTTTTTTATTGTTTTTTTTTTTTTTTACTAAAGTCTGCAGTGTCCAGCATTTGGATCCCAACTCCTGCACTTTATTTTTTT
>VUQR01035542.1:33300-46543 GCA_015108515.1 Hemichromis elongatus
ACTTGAATGTGCGGCGAGGCATAGGGCTGCTTTACTGGGTTCAGCGTTGATTTAATTTTTGTGTCGTTAATTAACTGCTTATCAGTACAGGGATCGGGTGAAGGGGAAACAAGAGAAGACTAGGAACATTTGCACCAAAGACCCATCGACCTTGCTCCGTGGCACATGTGAACTCATTACTGGGAGCGAGGAGGCGAAGCAGTGAAAGCCGAGGACTTTGTTCCTGACTCGTGTACAGCAGGACAGTATGCGGTATGGAGGAACGTCACCGTCTACGCACAGTCCTTCTGTACTATTAACCCCTTCTTGTCATCATCTCCTTTCTGTCTTCTGCCTGGCTTCCTGACCCCTGTTTTCCCCACAGATTTTCTGGGGAAAGAAATTGGCCTAATATGTAAATATGCGATATAAAGAGAAACTGTCTAAAAGGATGATAATATATTGGATTGTTGTGGTGACTTTTTTAAATATGCAGTTTCTGGTTTTTGGTTTTCCTTCGGGTTTATTTTCTTCCCAGTTTTTGTGCGATTGTTTAATTTTTGTTTGACAGCATTTAGAACAGTGAATGCAATAATTCTTGTACAGAGCGGCTCGAGATTTTTCCTGACAGAATGAATTTGAATGTGAATTTTTACACACCCCCTTTTTTCCTCCCCCTAAATGCATAGATTGTACATTTCTGCTGCTAGGGATTTAAAGACGGAAACAAGCAACTGTGTGTACAAAGTAGTGATTAATAAATTAGGCCTCCCCGCCTGCAGGGGGAGCTCTCTAGTTCAAGTGAGCAAAGCCTAGTGCCTCATCGCTGGTCATCCATCGCCTGATTTTTAAAAACATTTTTTTTTTAATTTTGTGAATCTGTGGCTTTCTACTTTTGTTTAAGCTCATCGTGTGTCAGAATGGCGGCTTCGCTGCTTCAACCAGACTGAGGCGTTGAAAACTGGAAATGGACTGGTGAACTGTGAAGGGGGTGGCGGGGGAGGGGCTACATTGTATACAGGCACTGAATCTAGAAAAGATGAACTGAATGAGAAACTGTAATGGACTTCCATCTCTGCCTGTAACTTCAGATGGATCAGTGAGAGTAACAGACTAACACATGTCTCTGTGGTACTCTGTAGCTGTGTCCCTATACTGCACTGTATACTATTACTACGCTAACAGCTGTTTGAAATAATCAATTTCCCAGTTACTGTTTTTTCCTGGAAAAAGGTTCTCAGAGTCAGTTGTGATTTAACTTTTACCCCTTGAAAGCACACTAAGAGTAACCCTTGAAGCTCTGAACTGAAACTGAGCGCTTCATGTCATGTTTCAGGGCTGCTTATAGAGCAAACTGTTCGCGCGTCAGAACTTGGTGAGGGTGGTCACTGCTCACCCTCGGAGAAACCTGAAAACTAAAGTCTTCAAACCACGTCTTTATTGATGTATATGTTCCTTATTAAGGTTATAGTGGAGGGCTTCAGAGTTTTATTCTTCTGCTCTCCTAGAGTAGCTTTGCATGATTCAGTTCAAAATAATCCTTATTCTATAAAATCTCTTCAGAGAGATTTCATAGAATGAATGCTAGTGGCCTCTCTGATTGTAAGCTAACTTTCTCCTGATTGGCTGAGGGCTGTCTTGCCTGAGATGACCATGTTGGGGACATCTGCTTTCAATGACATCATACAAAGCCGAGAAGAGAGAGGCTGCTTAATATGAGCATCCAGCCTTGTAATTGTACATATGGCTGAAAAGAAGGAAAGCGTACTGGATTGACAAGACAACAAAATAATATTTTTCCCTGTCTCTTAAGAGATTTGGAGACATTTTACTTCACTGAGATATTTTTAAAGCAGTATAGTTTATGGCTGTTCATTCATTATTTCGTTCAATGCAGTATTAAAAAGGGCTGCATTTGAATAGAAAAATAGCCTGTGGTTTCCTTTTAGTCTAACATAGCAGTTATATCTTATGTACAATGTCTGGAAATATGTTTTGATTTTCCACGTGCTAGTCAGGACTGTAATTGATCACAAAAAGAGTCTGGAGTTAAGACAATACAGAGGAACGGGTAAATGTTGACACTAGAGAAGCTGAAGGAGTAATCAGCCATCCTTTCGTACTCTTGCAGCGCTCGTCAGAATTTAAACAAACTTGGATACAGCGATCACCTAACAATGAGTCGGTGTGAACGGTGATGGATCATGAGCCGGATGTAACGGATGTTCTGGTTTTTCCTTAAACTCCTCACATCAGTTAATGCCAAGGCTGGATAAAGTGATCAGGATCTGCACTCGTCCTTTCATCCTTTCTGATTTTTCACTGAAATCAGTTTTATTTTGTTGGTAAAGCATCTCGGATGAAGTTAATCTAAAAATTCACCACTTTTCTCCTCTTCCATATAGCTCAGTGGAGGTGAATATAAAGACTATATTTCCTCCTGACTCTGCTTTTATTAGACCTGCCCTGAGAGGTTCACACCCACTTCAGACTCCACTTGTAGTGCATGATGCACCCTGCGTCATGTGTAGAGCTGGTGGGAAAAAAAGGCTTATAATATTAAATATCTCCATCCTAGTAGTTTTAGCTGGAGTATGCAGGGTGCCGCTGGGACACAGCTCTGAGTGGTAGCGTTGTCTTATTCTATGGGCATTGCACTGTTCTGTGTGTTTGGGTTCTTAGACTCTGTCTAAAAACTAACGTATGCACGCTTCTGTAACTTTTTTTTTTTCCTCATCAAAAAAGTGACACATGAAAAGAGTAACACATCATGCAGATATACTTGTTTTGTCACATCTTACAAAAAGTGACTTTTGTTAATATCGGGTGGGGTTTTTTTGTTTTGTTTTTGTATCTAGATGCTTTGATCTCTCAAACTGTCACCGTTTGAGGCTTCAGACCTTCGACATGCCACTTCATTGTTCGGTTACACAGAGGACAGAGTTCTGACTAAGCCTTAATGTGATGTAGTGTGCTCATCTTTTGTGCTCATTTCTTCTTCTTTCTTTTGTTTCTTTAATTAGGAACAGCAGAACAGTTCCTCTGAATTTCCTCATGTCTTAGAATCTCAGTGGCATCTGTCCCCGACACCATCGTTCTCTTTTTTTGTTGTTCTAATGCAGTCTCTCCCCACGTGTGTCTGCTCATCTTCAGAGTTTACATTTTTACATTGTTGTTCTGTTCAGCCATCTTTGAATATACACTTTAAAGAAACCACTCGTGTGTGTGTCATCACTGTGTTTCTCAATGTAAAGGCGTTGAATGGATCCTCTGTGAATGTGACTTTAAACATAGGTGAATGCAAAATGAACCACTTGATGGCAGCATTACCCTTTGGGTGAAGACTTTTGCTTCTGAGTCTGCAGCAGGATGCATAAAGTACACTCAGATGGTGGAGGGGGGGAATCTCTTTATTTGGTGGTGGATGAGTTTTCTTAGCTACCTGTTATTTAAATGTGATTTCTCCTGTGAAGCTACTTCCCTCCATATATTCGCTCTTGTGTTCAAAATAATCTTACACCGGTTCTTAGTGCAGCCTTTCAGTTCATCCTCTCTAAATGACCCTCCCACACCATTTATTTTAAGTCTTCTAATTGGTTCCCCTTGCAAACAAAAGGTTTGAACTTCAGGTGGGTGAACCTTCTGGGCCTGAGATCCTCATATTGGGGATATCTGTTCCCTCTGACATCATTAAAGACAAACTGAGCCTATAGAGCAGTCTGAAGTCTGAGCTTTGTGCTCACTGGGTTTACTTGCACATGTTGCTGACACCGTTATTTGCAACAGTACGTTTATGACGGAAAATAAGGAAATGCTTGGCGAGTCCCCTTTGTAGCCACGCATCATTGCTCAAAGCCTAAGACTGATGTATTAAAGCAGGAGGCACTTTAAGTCCTGACAGTAATGAGAAGCGGTGCAGCAGTGCTTAGATGTAAAGTCTGCAGCCGCACTAGCACGGGAAATCTTGGCATCGTTACAGAGATATGAGTCGGGTGGTGAATTGGCCTCATGGTGGTGCCAGAAGAAAGGACATCTCCATATAAATCAAATGCTTCCCTTCTGCAATGGGCACTACTTCACCCCAGGCTCAGCTTTACATTTAAAATGATTTTTGCTTTCACCAGCTGAAACGTGAGAGACTTGTAGGTGAAATTTCTGTTAAGGATGATGCTTTTATGCCACAGGCCTTTTTGAAGACATTGCATACACTGCAACAGCCGACCACAGAAGTGGGAGCACCTGGGGCTGAAAATTGGAAGCCAACACACGCGTGAAAACGACTGCTGCTTCTTTACTGGCCACTCACCATGTTTACAGCCTGGTACAAAAGCGGTTTGGCCTTTTGTAGATAGATTTTGGAGTCTACAGTAGGCAAGGTGTGTGTTTTTTTGTTACTGGCTGCTTTGATTAACACACATTCTGAAACACTAATCGGAATCACAGGATTTACCTCTCCATGTTGTTTGTGCCTTTTGGAGTGTTTACATTGAAATGTATAACAAATAGTATGGCTTGCTGTGTGGTACAGCCCACACAAAAGATTTTAGGATAAGTTTGGGTGAGTGAAATTATAGAATTTTGCACTAATTAGCCAATATGTGTTTATTTGCATTGCTATGGTAGAGTTTACAAATGCCATTTGCTAAGCTTGCTAGCATTAGCCGAGATTTTGGCGTTCTTTCATGTCAACAAAAGAAACCATATGTAACATAACGCATGTTGTGAATGCTGATGTTGAGTCACAGACCAGTGGGTGAAAAGGTGGCTATGTCCATCTTTTATATACAGTTTATGCTTCCACAAGAAGCCAAAAAAAGCTGCAGCAACTGTGCTGCCACCATGTTAATAAGTCTAAAATAAGATTTTATGCCCTTCTTCATATTTTCGAAAAGCCGTCCAGCAGGCCATGATTGGAATCTTTGTCAGGCCGATTCTGGACCCCGGGCCTTATGTTTGACACCCCTGCTGTATGTTTTCTACACTACAGTATGAAGCACTGGAGTCGTATGGAATCATGGAGTCGGTAAACTCATCTGCGTACAAATACTGTCATATGTTAAAAACTGAGGAGGGCTTGTGCGGTTTTCTTTCTTTTATGACAAAAAATAACCAAAGTTTTCATTTAAAACTTTACTTTATTGTAGAAAAGCCGATCGGTCTGAATAATCTTCACACATCTCATCAAATGTAGACATAAAAACGCGAGTACACAGTGGTATGAACCTCTTCCTGCAGTTTCCCAGTGATTGTTATTCTGGTAGACCTTCATCTTCACAGAGGCAGCCTCTTTCCCCCCCCCCGCTACCTCCAAAATGTAATAACATGGCTGTATGTTCCTGCAACCCACCTCATCCATAATCATCACCACAGCTGAAACTAAGGAGAAGTATTAACTTCAGGAGGCACAGACGGGGTGTACAGGGGCTCCCTAATTATGTACGTGTTATCTGAGGGGCGCAGATACAACATCGATTAGAGGAGCTCTTGGCTACAAACAAACCGGTGTTCTCTTCTGGAAGAAAAAGCTTGTGATGGCTGGGATGGCGAAACGAGAGGTAGTAATGGAGCTCATCTGTTAGGCAGAGGTGATAGAGCAACATACTGTTGTAAGCATGTGTAGTAGCCATCAGTAAAAGATGGGAAAGCATACTGTACAATTAAAATGTGCCAAGATACATTCATAGTGCAGACACAAACAATCAGGACCTTCACTTTCTAGTAGCTTGCTGTAATATATATATATGTATATATATATATACTAAATCATCTAAAGTAATACATTTGATTTTAAATAGTTTTAAATCTGCTTAGGTGTCCTTAATTCTTCTAAAGCTCTGAGAGACCCAACCTGATTGGTAAGCCATCGATACAAAATAGTAGATTTACTTCTATGTTAAAAGTGCTTTAAAAACAAACTAATCTGGGAACTACAGTATTATGTGTTACAGGAGATGTGATCCACTCGAACACAGCATGAAACCTGGAACAAACACTGATGGTTACTGAGAAGAACGCGCTGATCACTAAAAAGAAAAATACAAAGTGGGACACTAGTGGCAGGCGTCATAAACTGTGTGTGTGTGCAAAAAAAGGCCTTGACAGGTGAAAAATAGAAATATTCTACTTTGAATACTACTAACTGTATATAAAAATGTACTGCTCTCCCCAGGAGTCCCAAACTGTGGAGATCCCTTTGGCACCTTGCTCGTCTCCTGTTTGTGTCGCTGTAGTGTCACTCGGTGGGGTCTGAAGGTCCACGGGGGACGCCGCTCCCCTCGTTTGACCACCCCGTTGTCCTCAGCGCAGGGAGCTGGAGCTGTTATAGTCCGATAGAAAGGAGGGTTTTTGATGTCAGGTTGACTTCCACAGTGGGTTATTATAGCTCCAACCGTCCCCCTGCACAGGTGAGGGAGAACAAGCCTTTTAAGTAAATAAAAAAGCTCAAAATTGGATCAAATTACCAAAATTTACAAAGTAAAGCCCATTTAAACCCCACCCAGTGCATCTTTAAAAAGTTCCAGTTTTGTATAAAAGCTCTTTTTATTGGTTTTTAGCACATGAAAATCCAGCATCTCAGATTATTACTGTTTTCATTTAAAAAAAGATTTACAAAGCAGTAGAGTCCAACCTCTGAAAAGCATGCTTATTTATACATCCATTACTTGGCTCATGGGCTTCTTTACCACAATTTACTGCATCAGTGTGGGTGGATGCATGAGTAACACCTCCGCAGTGTGCAAAGCTTAAGTCCATGTTGCTCTGTTAGCATCTGTATTATTCTTCTTGACAGGACTACATAGATTCTCTGCAGGTTTCAGGTTAGGTGAGTTCACTGGCTAATCAAAGACTTCAACAGCACGGTCAGTGAAAAGGTTGCTGGTAGTTTTGGCACTGTAGGCAGAAGTGCCGATCGGTATGTCTATTAATGCTTGCCAGCCAATGATGGAAGCACAAAGTGCTCTAAAATCTCCTGGCAGACATCTGTGTTGATTCTGCACTCGGTAAAATCAGAGCGAACCAAACATCGCCAACTCACATGACAACTGCAGAAACTTCACTCTGGACCTTTAAGGGCTCGGATTCAGTGCTTTACTCCAGACTCCGATTTCCAAATTAAAAGTAAAATTTACTTTCATCTGAAAATTTGGACCACTGAGCGACAATCCAGTTCTTTATCGTCTTAGCCCAGGTAAAAGCCCCAGTCCACTTCCCCTAAGGATCTTATAAGACCACCTTAACAATCCTCATGCACAAAAATGCACACACATTATTTTTTGTGGTCAACTTTCCATTATTCTTCTTTGGTGCAGCAGTCTGTAAACTTCCAGCCTTTTCACTAATGACCTCCTGTGGCTCGTTCTGGTGTTGATGTCAGGTCAGCAGCCTCCTCTGTGACTGTGGTACTGAACTAGACTGAGAGATGCACGGTTTTAAATACTTAAACTGCAATCTACTCAAACTGGAAAATTCTTATAATTTGAGATACTGATTCTGTTTATCATGCACTGTAAGAAATAATCAGTCGATTACATTTCCTTTTTTGCAAACAAAAGGGTGTTTCACGTCATATGGAACAAAATGTATCTTTTTGGCAGTAAAAAGAAAAGATGAACTTAATCAGGTTATTCTAATTTTTTTGACATACAGTTGTACTACTAGTTCTCTCGACAGGTGGCTGTGGATCAGGAGGTAGAGCAGGTCATCTCTTCCAGTACGCATGATAAAGTATTCTTGGGCAAGATATGGAACCCAGAGTTGCTTCTGATGCGTTCACTGGAGTGTGAATGTGCATGAATGCTGGATAGAAAACACTTAAGCATAGAAAAAAAGGTTCTTGTATGCCTGAGACATGTTGTATAAGGTGCTTTGAGAGCTCATAGAAATGTTCTACATAAGAACCAGTCCATTTATGTAAAGTAGACAACATAGTGGAAGCAAAGGCGATTAAAGCAACACGACTTTGCGGAAAGTTCAGTTGTAGTCTGTTGCCACTGCAGAAGCCGAAACTAAACCCAACATTTAGTTTGTTGTGACCAAAGATGTATCACCACACAACAGCACACCATATAATCACACAGTAACAAGCCCTGTGTGTGCCGCTAATGAGGAAAAGGGGAGAGGCGTAGCCTCGAGTTAAAGATAAAGCTTACTTCTGAAACCGTCAGCAAGGCTCAAAATCTTTTCCTTGTCAAGGAAACTAAATAATGCAAAGATTTTCAGTCAGATTTCACAGTAAATAGAGCACACTGTGCAATAAATATAGTTTAAAAAAAAAAAGTTCAGGCTGAATTTTATTGGTCTAGCAGTACCTCTTTCGTGAAGTATTTGGGTGTCCAGGGTTTGTTATCAGCTGCTCTCTGCCTCTCCTCCCCTCTCTGACACTCCTCCAGTCTGTGTTTGTGCTCCGTGGCTTCGTCGATGTTCCCTTCCTTCAGCGACTTGGTGACGTTTTGCCACAACCGCCTATAAGCCAAAACACATTTAAAACCATGTCAGAGGGCAAATCACAGCAAAAATCCCCTCCCCCCCCACTGAAAAAAAGCTGACTGAACTCTGCTGCCTCTCACCTGGATTCTGTCCTCGCCTGTTTCTCCACCGGCCGCAGCTTCTTCTTGGTGACGGGAAGTTTGGTCGTGTCAATCACTTTGGTTTCCCCACTGCTGTACGTAAACTCCAGCGTGCCGTTCCACTCTCCCTGCGCTTTGCACACAATGGTGTTGGTCGGGTTGTGCTTGACCTCTGCTGTCACCCTATGGCAGCAAGACAGGCCATTTGTTGTTGTTGGGAAGTTGATTAAATTCAATACATTTTTATTTATATAGCGCCAAATCACAAGAAAAGTCGTCTCAAGGCGCTTTATATTGTACGGAAAAGACCCTACGATAATACATCCAGAGGAAAAAAACACAACAATCAAATGACCCACTAGGAGCACTTTGGCGACAGTGAGAAGGAAAAACACCCTTTTAAAAGCAAGAAACCTCCGGCAGAACCAGGCTCAGGGAGGGGCGGCCATCTGCTGCTATTTTGACTTTCAGACTCCCAATTTCCACCTCATTGGTTGCTCAGAGCTTTTTTCAGTTCTCCACCTGCTTCATCTCCAAACCCTGCCAACATCTAGATCCCATAGATCATTACCTACTACCTACTCTGCCTGTGCTTCAATAAATGCACTCACTTCCATACTGTACATACAAAGCTCTGCACATCATTTGGTTCAAGTAATAAATTAATGCTTGAAAAAGTAATGCAACAACCAATGCTTGGATCTGCAGGCTCTTCTTCAAGCAATCCCTGTCACTGGTGACCAACAGGGTGAACCTGTAGAGCGAACAATGTAGGAGGAAGATAGAGGGTCGTCTCTGACCACAGACATCCCAGCCACAGACTCTTGGTACTGGGCAGAAGCATCCAACCCCCATACAGCAGGTTCAGGGAGAGCATCCAGCTGCCACACCTGGATTATTCTTATATGAAACTTCCTGGTTCGCACTGATGATGCCACATTGACACCATAAGTGTGCTCAATACATCGACTTCAGGCAAGCATCTACTCAGTGTGTGGAAACATTGTTTTCTCTTAATGGTGAAGAAGACTTCTGGTGTGACAGATCCATAACATTCTTCATAACAAACCCAAATTATTGGCAAACGTTTCCTGTATTTTCTCTTCTCAAATCAGCTAAAATGTTTCATTTTATAAAATAACTCACAAACACTGAAACGTTAAGACAGAAGCATAAGCTGTGAAATGCACTGCACGCATGAACTACTACTGTAGGTGACATAATCTGTCATATGTCAGAGCCTGATAATCTCACAGATGAATTATTTAATTTCCTCTGCCCGCCCTGAAGAAAAACCAGCTGTCTTTTCTTAAACCGAAGCACATGTATAAAGAGGCTATCGCAGAGGGGGGGGGGGGAAACACTCACCGATGTACCTTCCCTCCATAGAAAGGCTTTGTGTGGAAGGTCACTGTGGCCGAGTAGCCGCTCTTGACACAGTTGATGGAGACTTTGCCCCCCAGTTCCACCCAGGGCACAGTGAGAATGGAGCGGGCGTAGGCACAGGGCAATGTGAAGACGTACTCCTCGTCGTGCTCGAGGAGATAAAGGACTCCTGCCAGGAGAAAGAGAGGGATATGATGAGAGCAGCTTCAAGAAATATATATATTTTCTTGAAGCTTATTGTAAGAATAAATTGTTTGACTAATTCAACAGAGAGAACGCTATTTTCCTAGCAGTTCAAATCAGGTGAGGAATGCCAGCACAGCTGATTTGCCTGCACGCCATCCGTCTTTGTCTGAATACACAATCAGCTGTCAGAGTAATTAAATGCGTGGGCTTTGTATGTGGATGTTTTCACTAAGCCATCTATGTGCCAGTCACTGCTTTAGCATTTTTCACTTGTGAAGGCAGCCTGGAGACTTAAACAGCAGATACACAAACACTAGACACTCTGTAAAAACTTCACATTTACATCAAGCGTGCTCACATGTAGGGGTGTAACACTTTTCCTTTTTTTTAAACGAAAATGAGTTCACGTGTTTTTTCAGGTCAAGCTTTACCTGAAATATCTTTAAAGTTGATATATTTATTGTTAAAGCTGTAGATGCTCATATAAAACCTGGCCAAAAGTTTCTAGTGATGAGGGAAGCTTATCTGCGAGTTATCCCTCTAAAGTGTCAGGCTGTCCTAAACCGTGGACTTTTTTCTTCTACGGCATCTTCACGACAGCTATGACAGAATAACGCCCTTAATACGGTCTCAGCTGGGTGGGCACCTTCTTCTGATAACACCAGCCAATCACAGGAAGGTTTGCTTACGGGGAAGGCGGACAGCTTGGTTCAGACAGGTCACATAAATAGGATATAAACAGCATAATAGGACACATAGATGGGAATTATTTCTTATGCGAAGCCATTCTAATATAGTCTAAGACAATAAAAAGGAGCTAGACTACAACCACTCAGGATAATGTTTGATTCCAGCAGATGTGCCACAGTGTATTCCGGAAGGGATCTGCTTCACTCACCAACAGCATCATGTGTGTCATCGGTGCACAAGCAGATTTATTTTGTCATGAACGAGGTCTCAAAGTTTCCCCATGCCCCTCTCGTGACCACGAACAATTTTCAGTTCTACCATCATAACCTCGTGCTTACAAGAGGTCACTTGTTTGGCTGTTTCACTGCAACATGCCTTCAGGGGGAAAACTGCATGCGGTCCCATTGTGAGCACATAATGACACATAGTGAGAGATGAACCAGCAATGGCCTGTACGAGGAACGGGAGTGCTAGACTTAACCAATTACTGCTGAAAGAACCGTCTGTATGGTAAATGAGTAAACATGTGGTGGTGGAGTTATTCAGAGCTCATTTAGAGCAAATAAAAGTAGCAACCACAAAATATAAGAAATCAATTCCTCCTCCAAGGGCTCAAGTCAGGAAGCTTTTCATGTATGAGTCAAACACAGAAGAGAAACTATTAGGGAGGTGCACTCTATCTGAACCTGACCTGATTCAGTCCCTCCTGATAGCAGTTTTACTCTGATTTCTTGCTGGGGGTTTTTTTTTTTTTTGGGACCATTTTTGCACTAAAGTCACTGTGAAGATGGCAACGAACTGCAAGTGGTTGCAGACTTGATTTCAGTCTTCAAATCAATCATTTCAAGGGCAACAAGACTGCATATGCGTCATGCTGCCTTTGGTCGTTGTGATGGCAAGCCACACATGGTAAGCTCCACACCTCACCACCAGTTGCTTCACTTTAGTTTACTTTGCAGTCACCACTTTAAACATATTCTTATTGTTCAATATATTCTTTAATTAAATTTATTATTTTTCCATCACACCTTCCAATGTTTATATAGCGTGCACACATATTAACACTGCAAGGTCAAAGTTCTTTTTTTTATGTTATATTAATACATATTTCTTTGAGTTACCTGGCGCTTGGCTTCTCCTTCCTGGTTGGCAAAAGGTGTGGCAAAGGGCTGAGAGACCTGAAGTATTGCTGACAGCCTAATTGGATGAAACCACATGCTTCATTGCTTGGGGAGTGTTTCAAGTTTGTTGAAGTGTTTTGTATTAGTTGGCTATATGGCAGCCGTTTTGTTTTCCCCCTTGTATGTCTTTTGGTTTAACTAAGCCAGTATTTAAGTTCTCTCATGTGTTTTTTTCCCCAGGAGGTCAGTTTGTTTATGTTTATTTGAAGTTTTGTTAGTCACTATCTTGAGTTCAGTTTATTGAGTTGACCTCTTTTATTGGTCTGCCTGCTTTAGGTTTTGGCTTTGTTAATTATGTGTCATATTTTTGGGTCAATAACCCCCCCTCCCTTTTTTTTTTTTAATTAAACACCTATGTCCTTTATGCCTTACTGTTTGGTCCCCGACAATTGGTGGCAGCAGTGGGATCATCCAGTATTGGACACAGGTTTTCTTTTTTTTTTCCTTGAGGAGTAAGAATGCATCGTGGTACCAAGAATGAAAAGAAAAAGGGATCTGTTCAGCAAATCTGTGAGGAAGAGGAGGAAGATGGAGCCTCAGGAGCAGGGGCGCTGTAAAGGGGTGGAAGGTTAGGACGATTCTAAGGGCCCAGGCTGAGGAAGGCCCAGAATACTAGATTCCTTTTTTTTCCTTATTGCTTTTCTCTTTTTAATATATACGTTAAATGTGCTAGGGCCCCTCCTACACATAATGTGTATTTTGTCTATTTTGATCATATATTTAGTAATATTTAACAAATAATGTATTATAATAAGTGTTGTTAAAAGAAAATAAGAGCAATAAGTTTGTCTGCATGAAGACCTACATATAATCTTTAGTAAGTTGATTATACTGTTTTAAAGAAAACTACTTTCATTCACTGTTATGTCTTAATAATAACCTTTGTGTGAACAAAAGGAGGTTTGCAAGATCAGCAGAAACCTTCAGCAGCAGTCTCTCTTATCGGGCTGCAGACTAGGAGGAGATTCACTGCCGCCTGAGTTCAAGAATGTCTGCTGATGTGTTTCTCACAACATAACTTGGAGTTGTTTTGTATACTGTGCCTAGTGTCTCCACTGTTGAGATATGTACTTCATCCAATCATTGTATGACAAGTTTTTGTGTAACTATTTGTAACTATAAAATAAAGCCCGGACAGTTGCAGGGCGCGAGTCCCCGAACTTTGCCTCAGCTGCTCAGCACTGAGGTGTCGCTCTGTGACTGCCCGTGATCACGTAACGAACTGGTTCTGTGTCTTTTCTACTCCAAAGGGAA
>VUQR01035545.1:2937-65935 GCA_015108515.1 Hemichromis elongatus
GTTATGAAGAATGGTGAAGCCTGGTGCCTTCCCTTTAAATTTAAAGGTAGCGTGTATGTCCCTGGTGGATAGAGGTGATTCCGAACGCATAAAATACTGACAATTTGTTACATAGCGTTTAATGTTACGTTTTGGGATGAGAACGTGTTGGATTCCCTTAAGTTTATGTCAGACACCAACATCTCTGCAAACACTCACCAACTGTTCACAGACTGGTATAAAACTTATACTTTGAAGGAGAACAGTGTAAATTTGTAGTTTGTGTTTTACTTTTCACAACTGTACTGCGAGCAGTTGGCAAGTGCTTGCAGACAAGTTGGTGTCTTCAATGCAAATGACAGGTGATTGCAGCGTTTGGACTGCCAGCAACCACATTTTTCCTAGTTTTCCTATTTACCAGTGGTTATGAATCTCTCAGACCCTTGAGACAGCATTATACATTCAAAATGGTTAACGTCAAAAAGGTAATGTCACATGGTTAGCAGCCACATGACTGGAAACCTAAGTCTACTCTGACGTGACACCTATTGTTCAGGTGAGAAAAAAAGAGCCATGGAGCTGTGCTCACATCACAGTAAGTCATAGCCATGGATTTACTCATAACTGTCCTCCCTATTTTCAATAAATCAAGATACAGCTACTTTTCGGCAGCTGGCTAGCTAACCAGTGATGTATTAATCTAAAATGACATTTAAATGTTTGCTGTTAGTTAAATAAAGGGAAGAAGTGGAGAAAAGGGAAGATGTCCAGGCAGAGTGCAGGAAGCTACAGCAGAGATATGTCATCACAGAAAAGACACAATAAAATCATGACATCAAATCTTCTGTTAAAGGACTTTGTTATAAAGTTTGTTCCTTTCATTGTTCAGCTGTTAAACAATTTGAACTTCTCAAATAATTTAAACACTTCAAGGTTTGTGTTTGTTTTAATATGAAGCCGGGCAGTAAATCATCATCAGTGCACATCTGAGGTGAAACTCATCAGTCATTAACTTGACTTCATACTTTTGTGGCCATGAAGGTCTAAGGTCATAAAACTGTGAAAGAAGCACACGTGAAGGCCGTGAGTGCAGTTTGTAATAAATGACAGTTTATTATAAAGATTACAATCTGTTGCGTTGCAGAGCTCATCAGTTGTCATTGTGTGCTCTTCGGTTTTTAGAAAAGGGAAGAAAAAACTACAAGTACACGCACACCACTCACTCCAGAAGAAACTACAAACATACTGTAAAAAGAGGAAGCTAGAAAGGAGGAGAAGGGGTGGACCATAAAACCATAAACTTATAAGCAGGTGGAGATTTAAGAGGAGGGGGAAGAGGGTTTTACACACAGGTTAGAAAGCCAGGATTCTCAGCCAATCAGCAGGAAGCTGAGGATTATTTTCCAGTTTTCCATTTTGGCTCATACTTTCAGATTTACCCTGCTTCGATTGATTAATTATCACTAGCACAAAGATTTGGAAGAATCTGGAAGTTTTTAAGTTATCGCTATCTGCAGCGCCCCCTGCTGGGTGGCCTCTGGTTTCAGTTCTCTAACTCTAAACAAAAAAAAATTCTGTTCTCAAATTTAACCTACAAATACATGAAGTTAAAAATGATGACTTTCTATTCCCTTCTATTTTCCAACTGTATAATCTTTTAGTAAAAACTTATTTTCTAATTTTTTTTAAAAACAAAAATGTAAAAGTCCAAACTCTCGAGTTTCCAAACTTTACCATGGGCGTGAATGTTACTGTACTTTGTGTACTTTCTCACACGTCCTGGACATAAACTTAGGTGAAAGACCAAAGCATGACCATCCTCAACTACCAAACATCAAGGAACATAAATAATAAATATTAGAGGTGTAAACGATGGTTGAGGATTTTTCTCTTACCAGAATTACTAAAAACCTTTTCATCACAGACCTGATTATAACAATCAAATATAAATTATATTTTTCTGATAGGTTTACAGCTCATATTCAACCCTAAAGTGACCAAAAAGTGCCAAGTGCAAAGGTTTTTAGACACTCACATATACATATGAATATGTGAGTGTCTATAAACATTTGTCTGGTACTGTATGTTAAAAAAATGAACTTGCAGATATTTTTTAGAGAAATAAACAATCTGAGCATGAGTTAAATTGCACACAAATGACAAGGCAGCTTTTTTTTTGTGGTTTTCTAATTGACTTATTACCTTTGTAGAATAAAACTGTATTCCAGCTCCCTTCAAATGTACTTAAAGTTACTAAATGGGATGGTTTATGAGCCCTGCTCTATATTTACATGTGATTTGAGGATATTTTTAATTATAACACTGCTAAAGGAATGTCAATAAATGGTATTAGTGAGAATTTGTTTGTGTCTTTATTTATTGCCTAATTAATAAATAAATAATATTGTGTTAGTAAATGACTGATATTAATTTACTGGAAAAGTCATTGAAATATTAAAACTTTGTTTGCATAATTACTGGCTTAATTCTGGGTCAATAATGATGTTCACACTGTGTGGTCTCAGTCTTTGTTTGGGGACGTCCTAACTGTTTTCTGTTAACTGCTTTCTCAAAATTTGGACAAACAAAAAAAAAATGAAGACACATAAACAAATTCACGTGTTTTTTAATGTCCAAATGAAATGGTTAGAGCCAAGTGGGATTCCATAACTGAACTGTAAGCACAGTTTACATCTTTGAGACTGCAGGGACTGTGATTGGCTTTTGATAGCATCACTTCCTCATACACGTTTCTGACTTTCCATTTGCTTTCGGTCAATTCATGGAAGAAACTCCAAAACCAAAACACTAGCTGGTGGTTAAGTAGAGCAATGCGGGGCGCCTCACATGAGTATATAAATGTTGGGAATGTCGTCAGTGACCTATGTAGACTCAGTTGCAGGTTGTGTATGGATTCAATGACTGAGGCCTCACAGGGTTAACTGCAAAAAATGATTGGAGCATTTGTAATGATATTGATATATTTAATAGTTTGACAATGGTCGATGGTCACATGACACGAAGCTGAATTGAATAAGTAGAATAAGAGCGTGCTGATGCTCGTACACTAACCTTTACATAAATGTCTACTCAGATCTATTTTGTTGTTAATAACCAACAACAATAAAAAAAAGTTTGAAAAACAATACTCTGACTGGATGAGTAGAAAAATTGGTGCCACCTGCTGTTTAGCCCTACTTACATTTGATTGGCTGAAATAAGACAGAACTTTTTAAATTTCATTTCTGATTGGCTGAGAAGTCCTACGATGGGTCAGGTGTAAAAGAGCACAGGCAGGGTGACCTGAGGTCACTGATCTGCTTCCAATCTGATTCACTGACTCATTCTGTGCATGACTCTGTACAGTAGACTATCAGTAGTCCATTATAATATATACTACACATGTACAGAATACCTGACTCAAGTGATATTCTCTCAGTGTAAGCAGCCACACTGCAGGACTCTGATCTGCAGATTAAACATTCAAAGACACGTTTGGTTCAGAGCGGTTTGGCTAGTCGATAAAACCAAAGGAAGCAACGATGATGACCCAAACTGGGTTTTTGTAGCTTTCCACACAGACGATCCACCGATGCACCTTTTATTGTGTTTTAATTTAAAATACTTCTGTGGAGCATTTTTCTCTGCTCAAAATGTAAACACAATCAGTCTGCACACAGTAAGTACAACCTCAATTAACAGAAGCAAGAAAATA
This sequence comes from Hemichromis elongatus, assembly GCA_015108515.1. Lineage (NCBI taxonomy): Eukaryota > Metazoa > Chordata > Actinopteri > Cichliformes > Cichlidae > Hemichromis > Hemichromis elongatus. The sequence continues at coordinate 6,632 of VUQR01035545.1, forward strand.
ATCATTAAATTGAGAAAATCAAACTCAGTTTAAAACAACTAGTGAAACATTATTTGAATAACAATGCTAGCCATTTTCTTTTCTTTGCCACTTATTTTTTTGCTTACATTTTTTCCAGTTTTATTTCAGACTAGACTCATTACAGTCTAGTAACCAGAAACAGAAAGTATAGCCCTGATTTTCAGGATGTGTGTAGTGAGAGGAAGAACTACAAGAAGCCAAACTTTGGTCATCTGATTTCCGATCAGATGTTTAGCTTTATTTAACTAGAACTGAGCGTTAATATTCGATGAATGCAACACAAAAGCATTGTTAACTTTTGCAGAATTTTATTTTATAGTGTATTCAATTCAATTCAGTTTTATTTATATATCATTAAATGACTAGAACAGTCACCTGAAGCTGCTTTAAAATGCAAGGTAATAATACTGGTGAGTATTTCTGTGAATAAAAGACACCATTAATTTATCGTATATTTAAATATACGCACATTTGATTTCATTGAAAAAGTTAGACCTGGTTTAACTGAACCTTCCACTGTTTTCAGATTATTCTCTGTGTAGCTGCTTACAAGCTCTGAATATCACATCAGATTAAAGATTTTATAGACTACAGTCTACCAAAATATTACTTTTTTAAATAAAATTTGTCTACTTTATATTTTACACTATAGCTACATTTTATTCTACCATAATATATATTATACAGACCATATAGTCTACTGTATTGTGCTGTAAGTAGTCTGTACATTCAATATTACTTTGTCAATAAAAGCGTCTCAACATCAACTTGTAGAACTTTGGAAATGATGACTGCAGCTCGGCAGGTTGTTTGGGAACTGAAGGAAACGACACAGAAGCAGTCGATCTGCTGAGGGAACAGGCACTGAAGCTTTGATTGTGCTTTAGAGGGCGATAAATGGAGGGAATCATTCTTTTTTAAACCAAATTCAAATATTCAGAAAAGACGGGGGCAATGTGACTTTAAGAAAAGGTCTGAAATAAATTTCCATTCACGTCTCTGGGACGTAAAGAATGCCGGTTTATAGGTTGGAGGAATCCAGCTTCCACCCACTGACATGCTGTTTTGTTTTAATGTGAAACTGTAGAAAGACAGTGAAATAAAAATGAGCCTGTTTGAGTTGTATTCAGGACTGCTCTATTTTAGTTTTCTGAATACAACACTACACCATGTAAATAAGCTGGAACATGGACTTTTACCTTGTGGCTAACAGTTTTCCCATGCTTCCATGCTTTGTGCTAAGCTAGTATAAACAAGCTCTGGATAAGTAATTTTTCTAAGGGTAAGAGGTCAAACTCATGGATTATAATGATATCATTATGAGTGCTGTCATAAAATATGAAACCTTTACTTATTTTGTTGTTATGTTTCTGATGTTGTGATGTTGAATTTGTGTAAATAAACACATAATGAGGTAAACATGAGTAAAAATAATCCCTGTGAGCCGAACACTCGGCCTTTAGGCTGCTCTGAATACTGTTTCCAACTCTTTTCTACAATTATCTGTTAAAGCTGACACAGTACACCTCACAAGCACTGGACACTGCCCTTCGGTAGGTTTCCAGAAGTTAGCCAATAAGAGGAAAGTAGACTGTCAAGGTAAGAGCCTGAAGATAAATCGGCATGTTTCAGACAGGGTGAACTGGCTGTATAATGACAGGAATGTTATAATGAAGACTATTTGAACTTTGACCTGTACAAAGCTACTCTAATCTAGCGCTAGTATAAAAATATAAAGGTCTCCTTTAACGGTGCGTTCACAACAAACGTGAAGCAGATTTTTCATCAAAGCCTGTTTAATAATAGAGACAAATCCACATTTGCTCACATGATAACCCATCAGGGGCAATCCTCTGCTGATACCAATGAGATCAGAAATGAGGGAGGAGCTTATTGGCACCATTTGAGAGCAGCTGGAGCCAAAAGGTTCGCATTTGCTTTTAGATAAAGAGAAAAAAAGGAGCAAGCTTGCAGGAAACAGAGTGTAAACTGTGAGGATGTGTTTCTGTAACTTGTTTTATCCTGCTGGCTGCTCGGTGAATATTCACAGATCTCCAGTGTTTCCACATGAGGTGAAACTTTGCTTCAAATTTGGTGTGAACGGCACATCAGGATAAAGTGCTCCAACTGGTTTCCTTTAACTCTAACTTAGATAGCGTCCTGTAATCTTAGACAGTATCGCCATAATTCTTTCAGCTTCTCTGTGATTAGATTTCACAGCAGGCAGACAACTTACATATTTACATTTATTAGCAGTATATAAACATGTAGTTAATATTTAATGTGCAGTTGTAGAGTGTCATAAATGACCAGAGGTTTTTTTCCAGCTCAAATTGAGCTTTTGGAGGACTAACTACACCTGTGAGCAGAAGGCACCGTTTTCTGTTATTTCTGGTCACATGATGGCAAAAATTGCAATCCTGACTGTTTTGATCAGCCGTGATCATTATTTGATTTCAACTGAAATACTTTGGATTGGCTGAACCTTTAAACCCAAAATGTTTCAAACATTTTCAGTTCATCGAAGTCTCTCTTCCTGTTATCCGAGATTACATTTTGAGTGACTGCAGAGCTCTTCAGATCAACATTTCTTTCTTTTTTGTTGCTTGATTAAATTAAATCCAAGAGTCCTGGTGATTTTTCTTTGGGGGAAGGCACCAGATCTCCAGAAAAGACATATCTTACATTGCTTATGATATTGTTCCCTGTTGTCTTTCCATCTATTGGTGCTAATACTTTATTACAAGTTTATATACTGCTGGTAAATGTAAGTATACATTAAATTAAATACATTGCAGGAGAGTGATCTAGAATCTGCAGCTGTGTTGGATAAACTTGTAAATCCCTAAAATCCAGCAGATTCCCTTCACATCTGCACTTTAACTGTGACTTAACATGAAAACATTTCATTGTAAAAAATTAAATAAGATGAAGTAGAATTAAAATGAATGGATTTTAAATCTAACTCTGATGTAAACTCTGTGGTCAGGAGGAAACTCCACATATGGCAGGGACAAAAAATCCCCAGTATGGCAGGGAGGAAACTCCATTTATGGCCTGTTCCTGAAAGTCGTTCTTTGATTAAATTTCAGGGGGCTAATTAATAGATATTAGGGTGAGGAAGATAAAGAGGGGAAGGAGGAAAGTATTTTCTGTACAGATGGCTTTAAACAAATAGCACCATGTACAGTAAGCCCTCGATAAGCAGGTTAGAAACCAGAGAGGTTTACAGTTGGAGCTCTGCTGCAGCTCTCCCTGAAACACATAGCACATCAGCACAAAGTCACACTCATTGACAAATCATTATGAATTCCAAAAACATCGCTGAGATGACCTTGAAATTCAACTCATTGTCAAATCATAAGGAACTCAAAATCATTTTCCAGACTATTATAAACTCATCACCACCACATTATTGTTACTTGTTATTCATAAATTCTAAATGATCAGCTTTAAGATAGTATGAACTCAAAAAATAACACAAACTCCTCATGAGTGATTATTTGGGAAAACAAAAGTTACGTCACAAGAAAAGGACGGACAAATATCCTCAGCTATAATCTCCCGGTGTTACGGTAGAGACTCCCAGTAGCTCGCCAGTCATGCAGCTCCGCTAGTAAATGTCCAGCTAAACACGTCTGGGGAAGCAGAACGGCACGAGGACACGACCCGTCTCGGTGTGTTTGTAGTTGGATTGTCACATCAGCTCTTTGATCACCATTAGAGTCTGGCAGCAGAGCTCTTTGTAATGGTCCAGACTCGAATTCAGTTAATGCTTTCATAGCTTACGTTTCCAGATGTTTGAGTGTTTACTGTCCATCAAAAACTGTAACAACTCAACTATAAGGAGCTTGAAGGATTAGCAACTGTTTGAATTTAGGCTGCAGCTTATAGTCTTCAAGAAATTTTAGTAACAGTTACTGAAGAGTTACCTTTGAAAAGATTATGGCCACTCAAATCTCTCGCAGCTTAAAAGCAGAGTCGTGTTGATAAGATTTTGTTAGTTCCTTCCATTGTGCTGACTTTCTCAGATGCACTGTTTGCTATTTTTTGTTTTTAAATCGTTAGCTGTACATAAGCAGCTGTTTCATAAGTTACCTCATGCTCTGGGAAACTGATGGATTTTGGTCAGGAGAAAATTCTGCTTTTACAGTTAATGCTACGCCAGCATTTGGTAAAACTAGCAAACATGCTATCAGAGAACACTAACTAATCTGTCACAATGTAAAACCAGAGCCTGGCTGTCAACATTTAGTCAGTTAATTTTGTTGCTTCAATAGTTGGTTGTATTCAGTGATCGATTTTCATGTCTGCCTGGATATCTTCTTTTTGCGTCTTCTAACATTTTTTAATTCCCAGTTAAATGACTGAATGTCCATATCTGGGAAAGTTAAATGTTTTAGCATTTTTTTGGGTTTTTTTGGAAAAAAAAAATGAAAAAAGTTTTGGACTAAAACTGAGGTGTTGTATTTGAAAAAACAAATTCTCCGATCTTTAATATTCTGGCAAGCATGGACTTGTTTTCAGCACCAAATGAATTCCTGCAGTTGAACTTCATGATTTTCCTCATGACTGGTGTTAAAGAATCTCCTTTACTGGTGTCAGATTGTTAATTCGATTAAATTGCCTTCAAAAATATTAGCCTAAATTTCATTTGACTTAAAATTTTTGGTATAAAAATTGAACATTGAGTTAATACAACGTTCGAGATTATTAAAAACACACCATGCACATTTATTTTAATGTTAATTTTGTTTAAAATGAATCTGCACAACCACAATACTCTGTAATATTAGAGAAGTGATTGGTTTGGTTCGGGAGTTTTTATGGGGCATGCAGACATTATCAGGCAGATGAAACATTAGAGGTCTGCAGCTGCTACCAGTCCTTATGTTGCTGATCAAAGAGCTGATAAACCAGAAAATTTCTGGTCTCTAGTCTAAAAATCAAGTCACTGCTAAGATTATTCAATTCAAAGAGATGGCCTAGTGTCTGACCAGGTGAGGTGAGGGGGTCTGAGGTTACAGTTTAGGATGTCTAAGAGGTGAGTGGTCAGAGGTGAGGGGTCAAGTGGAACCATCCAGCAGCTGTCGGAGTGCCCTCTCGATGTTGATCCGGTGTCCCAGTCTGGTGACTCCCAGCTCCACGTAGTCCTCTTTGGTGAGGGCAGGGAGATGGGAGCCTTCAATCTCGTGGTCCTGGAAGCGCTGGCGGTGTTCGGCCAGACCCACGCTCTCCAGCCAGTCACCCACATCGTATTTATTCCACAGGTTGAGGGGCCGCTGCCTCCATGGTCGTAGGGACAACAAGGGCCCGCTGAGTACCGGGGAGGGGCAGGGCGAGGCATGGGGTGAAGGGGAAGGGGAACGGGATCTGGTTCGTGCACTGGCGCTTCGCATCACAAACCGAACCTCCTTTGGTTCTGAGGGGAGGCTGAGACTGGAGGACTTTAGGATGGTTAGACCACGACCTGAGCTCAGATCTGGCCTTTCAGAGCAGGGGGCGGTAGTGGAGGGGAGTCCCACTGACCTATCAGAGGGCGAGGGAGAAGGAGAAGGGCTCCGACGAGTGACAGGGTAGCGACTTCCAGGTCGGACTGTATAGGTAGCGCCGTATCCTCGCTGGGAGATGGTGTGAAGTTCACCGAGACTGGAGAACAACCTGCAACACAACAAACAGAATGTTTAGTTATGAGTTGAACACAGAACATATGGTCCTTTGTTAAGCCTTATAATCATTAGTTACAGCTTCCTGTCAAGCATTGTATTCTTATGTGAAAATGGTGGCAGATAAATTGCACATTATTCTTTTTAAATTTTAAAACAAACAGTTGTTGAAGGCAACATCCTGCATTTTGCCTGCCTAGCCAAAAACCTTTTTCAAGAACCTTTGGATTCTTGGCTAGGCTGCTTTTTTTGAAAGACTGGGGCTAAAGCTGGGCAAGGAATTTCATATCTTTGCTGTTACTGATCATGTTGTACAGTTATGGTAATAAATGTGTCACATTGTTTCTGTGGAAGTTAAACTATCAGATGACACTGATAAACCATTTCAACATAACTTGGTTTGGATATTTACATTTCTGTACAGAATATATGAAGATCACTGTTTTTTGCTACCCACATGTAACACAGAGATTAGTATAAGATAAAATGTCCAATTGATGCCTTGCCAAAGGCCAACATCCCATCATGTTTCATGGAGTACCTCAAGGCTTTGGTCTAGGTCCTTTTTATTTTACCAAGTACCTTAAGGTTCTGTCTTAAGCTAGGCTACTCAAAGTCCTCCTTATTTTTAGTATGTAATCTGGCTTAGATCAAAGTACATTAAAATACTCTCTAAAGTACTCCTTACTCTCTGTCTGTCTCCATCCTAGCCCCACTCTTAGTTTTGTTGTATCTTAGGTTTAGTCCTAGCTCCTCTTCTATTTTTGTGATTTGAAAACGATAGCAGAAGCTATTCCTCAAAAAAGCTTCCTGTAAAACTTCAAAATATCAACAAATACAAGGCTTGACAGGCTTGTTGTGGTCTGTTATGGTTGCTGAGCTCTAAAAAGATTATTCCTATATAAAACATTTCTCTACTTTTGTTCAAAAGACAGATGGAGAGTAATTTGAGATATTTAGTAGTTAGTCAAAGGTGGTGTACGTTAGTCAGCTGTTAGCTGATGAAAGCCATCTCTTGGTAATAACAATAAATGTTTACCAGAGATTAAAACCTACGATTTACTCTCCCCACTGTCCACACATCTGGAACAATACAAATAACAGATTGTTACAAAACATCCACTCAAACACACACATTCATTACTGCCAAATCAACAGCACAGCACACCAGTAGTTACAATGTTTGGTGTACCTGGCACCTCCTACTGGTGACCTTCGACCTGGATCGAGGGGGCTTGGCTCCTCCCCCAGAGAGTGGCTATCTTTGTTGAGCAGCTGTAGCCGGTTGGCCAGATCCAGTCCAGACCCCGCTCTGCCGCTTAGCTCTAGTGCAGAAGCTGACCGACTGGTTAGATCCACAGCTGAACCTGATCCCTGACCTCCCAAAGCTGCTGGACGGCCTCCCCCTTCCTCCGGACTGAGTCCCCGTCGTTCTTGATCCCCACCCCCCCACAGCTTGGACCTCCTTTGAAACAAATAGCGTGGCTGTCGGCCTCCACCACTGGTGGGAGAGGAGCAAAGTGGGGAAGAGGGGGAAGATGACGATGCAGCAGATGGAAGGAGTTCACTGTCCGACGACTGCTTTAGTAGGGGGTCCCGGAGTGCAGAACGTCCTCGACCGATAGGTGAACGAAGGCGAGGCTTTAGTCCTGATGGGGAAGTGGCAGCAGATGAAGGAGATGGGTGAGTAGCAGGTGGGGAGGATGGAGAAGATGGAGCAGGAGGAGAAGCCAGGGTGATGGAGGGTGGGAGCGAGCTTGGGGAGGACGAGCTGTCATGGAGCCTTTCGTCACCTCCTTCCTCCTCATCTCCTCGTCTACCTAAAGATTCAGGTCCACTTTCTCCTCCCCCTCCCTCTCCACCTCGTCGTGGCAACAAGGTGAGAGAGGATGGGGGAGGAGCAGCAGGAGGGCTTGCAAAGGCAGGAGGGGGAGTCACCAGACCAATTCTGCGCAGCTCCTCCCTAGTTTCCTCATCGCTGGATGATAACAAGGCAGGTGGGAGTGTCACTGTGTAAGCCCCTCCCTCCTCCTCTGAACTGCCTACTGTGAGGCTTCTACGCCTGTCAATCAGAGGAGAATGAGCCTCATTGGCCAGTGGTGGCAAAGGGGAGGGTCTCCAGCGCTCCGGGGAGGGTGCGGCAGGGGATGTCACTCCTCCCTCTGTTTCTGGGCGCTCAACTTGTCCATCTGGGAAAAGGGGTGGGGTTATGCGTTTATGTCTTAGCTCAGGACTCGTTTGGGGAGTGGTGCGTTTGGTCCGCTGCTCAGGGCTTGTCTGAGGAGTGGTGCGTTTGGATCGTGGCTCAGGACTGCTTTGTGGGGTAGTGATGGGCGTTCGCTTGTGTCTGCCCTCAGGACTGGCAGCCGGGGTGGGGATGGGTGTGGTGGATGCAGAAGCATGTTTAGTTCGAGGCTCAGGGCTTGGTGTGCGGGCGGTGAGCGCTCGTTCTCTTGCAGCAAGTGCCAGGGCGAGAGGAGAGGACGGGTCTGAAGACAAACAGTACAACTGAGAATGAAAATCCATCCAGACAAAAATTTGACATCTTCAATTCTAAGTTTCAGTAGTCTGGAGTTGTTCTACTGTATCTACAACAGACAGATGGTCCCATTTCACATACCTTAAGGTACCCTAAATCTCTTTTTTGTGGAATACATTAAAGGCTTTTCCACAGACATCTTTAGTATGGTTTCAAGAATGGCCAATGTTCTCATGTTTTGTGAAATACCTCTAGGAGCTTACCCAGGTTGTATTTTGTTTAGCAAAATCTCTTAATGTTCTATCTTACATTTTTTGACTTGTCCAGGGTCCTGTTATATTCTGTGTCTCAAGGTTTTCTTTTCAGTTACCTTCTACTATGCACAGTACACAAAGGCCCTGTCTGAAGTCATCCTCAGTCTTAGTACCTTTACTTTGTCTTGTCTTTATATGTTTTGTAGAGAGCCTCAACACTGCGTTCCAGGTTGTGCTCTATTTTGTAAAGTGTTCTTCTACTACATGGAGAACATTAAGATCTTGTCTGATATCTTGTTCAGCCTTAACACTTTTTCTGGCCTAGGTTGTTCCCTACTAGTGTTTTGCAGAATACCTCCTTAGTTTTAGAATCTCAATTTTTTATTTATTCTGTTATTTTTCCTACAGTATCTCAAAGTTTTACCTTTATACCCCTTTTGATCTGTCAAGCACTTCAAGGCTCTCTCCTTGATCATCTTTTACTATTCTTTTCTATTCTAAGCTTGAATTGAATAAAACTAGCTTTTTCAGAGGTGATTATTGTTATTAACCCATAAACAATTCTTATTGAGGACATTCATTAACTGTGTGCTGTCAGACAGACCTAGAGGTTTCCCTGTCAGCGGGTGAAGGAAGGTATGAGGTGTCGGTGAAGGTGACAGGACCGGAGCTGGAGGGGGAAGCTCCCCGAGGTCATCCATCGAATGGCTCTGTGTCAGAAGAGGCGGTGCCTGATTTTCTGACCCCGCTCCTTCCACTGACAAGAAGAGAGACGACCGGCGACCCTGAACACGAGCGCGCTCTGAGAGAACTTGCTGCTGGTACAGCTCAGCCCTGCTGGGGCTGCTGGGTCCACCTCCTTCTTTGGATGAATCATGATCTTTGATCCCAAGACCTGGAAAATTTAGATATTAGGAGTCTATTTTTCTTTTGTTTTGGTGTCTCAGCACAAATTTATTTTAAATATATTTAAAAATAAGAAAACATAATTCATGGTTTCTCTGAACAAAATATCCAATCATGCACTTAGGAGACAAATATGCCACAGACATCAGACAGAAAAATGCTAACCCTGCTCTTCAACAGGAAGTTGTTTCAGTAATGGTGACTTCCTCCTCTGGGGTTTGGTAGGTGGAGCCTGTTGTCCCACATTAGCATAGGGGTTTTCTATTGCTCTTCCCCGACGCCGCGACAGAGGTGAGTGGCCAAGGGCGGGGCTAGTGCTGTGCAGAGACAGCGTAGATGTGTGTGTGGCGGTGTGAAGCGTGTGTGTGGCTGTATGTGTGGCTGTGTGAAGTGTGTGAGTAGCAGCGGCACCGTGAGCATCAGGCTGCAGTGGTGGAGGCGTGTCCTGCAGGATGATCATGGACCTTGCTTTCCTCTGCCGCTCGGCGTGGGTGTGGCTCCTTGTTGGTGAATCCGAAAGCTCCTGAAGCCTTGGCTCTGCCCCCGGCTTAAAACTAGAGCGGGTCAGTCCATCTCCTCGTGCTGGAGGAGGAGGAGGGAGAAAAGAGGGAGGAGGTCCAGAGTCGAGTATGAAGAGTGAGGAGGTAGAGGATGCAGAGGGTGGAGGAGGTGGTGCTGTCTGAGGAGGAGGAGGGATGAAGCTGTCTGTCAGCGAAGAGCTCCGTGGAAACCGACTTTCATTGATCAGAGCTGTGATTCTGTCATCATCCGGCGCGCCTGTTGTGGTAACGATGAGACGTCAAAATAAATCGACCACACCGATTGGTCTTATGAAGAGATCTTATGTCTGTACTGGATCAGTGAATTAAAGTTATCTGTGGTATTAGCTAGCTTGAAACCAGTCTGCCTAATACAGCAGCACTATGATGATTTGGAAATATGTTCGCTGGTATTTGGTTTTCAGTCATAAGATGGGAAGCCAATGATGCCTTGACTCTCCTGTTACTGGTACTCTTATACATATGTTAGAAAATTTGAATCTATGAGATAGTTTGGTGTAATGCCACATTTCTCACCAAAACTCTTGGTTCTGGACATCCCTCTGGGCAAAGGCATGGTGCTTTTCTCTGGAGCTGAAGGAGGCACCAGACCCTGACGCTCAAACAGTGACTACAGACACAAACAACACACAGATTTTTTTCAAAAATCCAAGAATTAAGATTTGTTTTTCCTATGCTGATAACTAGTTACTTTTTACATAGGCCAAGTGGTAAAACGAAGGTGGTTATTGGCTCAGCAAATCAACCCAGGGTTTCTCAGTCAGCTCCTTATACTCTTAATCAAACGTGTTGCTTAAATGCAGCGTTGGGTGTAACACATTTATAATGTAACACATTACTGTAATCACATTATATTTTCAGAAACACAGTAACGTAAGGGGTTTTGGTACTAAATCCTAAATACTTGGTACTTTTATGAAAAGTACCAAGTATTGTGTAATACAATATTTTTTTTGAGTAACTAACTAACCCTAATACTTTTTTAAATTTAAGTATTCTTATGGTGTCTATGATGATCTCAAACATATCCTTTAAAGGCCTGAGAGCAGCATATTTTCTATATGAAAATAGATTTCAAATGGGTTATCGAGCTTACTTGCAAATGTTACATAAGGTAAACAAATACCGCTTATATAAAAGGTTTCCCTTATCATCAACTTAGTGTATTATTGTAGAATCTTTACCTTAAAGTATAAAGTGCCTTGAGGTGAATGTTAATTTGGTGCTATATAAATACAACTGAACAGAATTATCATTAATTAATTATTAATTAATTATCATTAAATTACGTTGTGTAGAACAGTAAAATTTCTATAAAGTTGTGCACATTTATACTTCCTTTTGATCCATATCAAGGAAAGACAAAACTTCAGATGGTCTATAAAAACTTTAGCACCTCTTTTTATCAGCTCCAGGAACTGCGGCTCTAACTTTTAGAGAACCGGTTGATCAATAGGTGTTCATTCTGTACGTTTTATCATGATCTATATCTTATCTTGAACGTAACATGCTCAGGACATAAGCCCTGTATCCTGCTTCACAGTACAGGTGTTTCCCCTTTCTCAGCAAAAGTGTTCAAATCAGTCTTCGGATAGAAATACTTATTAGCCACAATTTTTTTCTTTTTACCATCCACCGTCTCTCTCTGGCAATGCAAAAAAGATTATTCTGCTACTGACATTCAGGTGCCTGACCTGTGCCTGATTAGCAGCACCTGTGAGGACATTTGATCTGCATAGAGACTGTGCCACTGATTTTGAAATGTTTACTGTGAACAAATCAACTTCGTGTAAGTAGCGACCAGTTCAGCTAAAATATATGTTTGACGTTTTGGAGGCTTGACGGCTTTGAGAGAAGAAAATCTGATTAGTTTGTGAGCTGTGGTTAAAAACATCATCCTATCACTAAGCCTGTGTTTATCCCATTAACTCAACCGTGTCATACATTGATCTCTGCCTGTGTGATTCGCCGGCTGGTCGGCCTCTGCTTCACCGTCGCCGCCCTGAAGTCATCTGACGGGCGGCCCCTCAAGACGACTTCCTGTTGACCTCCGGCCAACATCTCATCCAGTTTCTCTGGAGCGACAAAGAGGAACATGAACAGACTGTGCCGTCCTAACAAGACATGATAAAACATCCGGTCACGACCACACCACTGTGAACGTTTCCAAACAGCGTGACAAACACTGTGGCGAAATCATGACATCAGAACTACATCACAACATCAGTCACCAGGGCTGCAGCAGGACGTCACACAAAACGTGGACTCTCAAAAGTGTCAAAATAGACATGAAAAGGTGTTTCAATTTAAAATGGCTTAGAAGAATCCCATTTATCACTTCAAAAATTAAAAATCTTACCAAGTATATTTATCTTATTTCTAGTAAAAATATCTCATTAAACTTAAAATAAGACACATTTAGCTACAAAGTAGCATTTCAGTGAGATTTGTTTTTAGACATTGCATCTTAAAATTAGAGAATTTTCACTTGTTCCATTGGCAGATTTTTGAACTTATTTCAAGCAAAAATATCTTGTATTAAGTGAAAAAAAAATCTGCCAATGGAACAAGTGAAAATTCTCCAGTTTTAAGATGCACTGTCTAAAAACAAGTTCATATATCTCACTGAAATGCTACTTTGTAGTTAAATGTGTCTTATTTTAATTTTAATGAGATATTTCAACTAGAAAAAGGACAAATATACTTGGTAAGATTTTGAGTTTTTGCAGTGTAACTGCAGAGTTTGAAGTTTAACTGCACAAAAATATTCAAATTTCAATCTAAATCTCAAATTTGTCTTTTCACAAGTAAATGTACGTAATTGGCTTAAACTAAAATGTGTGCTTCTCCAATAGAACACAAAGCAAAAGCAAACCAAGCAAGCTCCCTAAATCACTACCTGATGATGTGTCTGCGTGGAAAAACTCACAGCTGCCCCCCGCAGCGCGCAGCTTAGGTTTCCTGGAGGTAGAGTCTGGATGAGTTAAAAATTAAAAATTAAAATTTGGCACGACAGAAGGTGAGGAGCTTCACACTCGAAGCAGAGCATCACCGGATGAGTGACGCTAACTAAGAGCAAGTCAAACATGCTGCCGAGCTGTGTGTGCGACTCACAGCATCAAAAAAACCCCAAACTGTATTCAACCCCGGAAAACCCCAAGCTGCAGTCACAGTGTAGTCAAAGCATGCAGGCCAGAGAAAAAAACAAAACAAAAACACAATGGTTGCTAATGTGTCAGGTGAAAGCAAACCGGTCCGGTGAGTCTGCGTGTCCGTCCAGTCCACAAAGACTCACTGAAATCACCAAAGTAACTGCGGTAAATAAGGAAGGCTTCAGGTAAAAGGTGAACACGCTGGATAAAAGATGGGTTATTCCCGCAAAACATCACAGGAGGAAATTAAAGGGACCTTAATAGTGTTCTACCAAAGGTTTCCTTCATGGGGCTAATAGCATCATTAATATATTTACACAATTCATGTCTGTTTTATTTATAGGCAATAGCACATTTAAAATAGGAGAAAGTGCTGTACAATCAGGCGCATTTTATTCCTGCTCCCAAAAAAAAGTTGTTTTCAATATACACGAAAAGCTGAAAGGTATGTTTTGTGTTATTAACGGATTGTTGTGTAAAGAAAAACTCGGTGATACTATTGGTATTGGCAATACTCGCTCTGTAATTTTTTGTGTTTTTTTCATTAGCTCAGAATAGTGAAAATGGTGACCCGTTAGCGGACTGAAGTATACATTAGCGCAAAAGATGATTCAGTGTTTTCTGCTTTGGTTTGATCTGATTACAGGAACTTTCTCCACTTTGCCAAAAAAAAAAAAAATCTTTATGTTTTATGTAACATCTTCATACATCTTCACCCCCAAACCAGCTCTGGGTTAAAACATTGAACTGTTCTTCAATGTGCCTTTGTGTCAAATGTGAAGAGAGACATTTATTGTTACATTAGAATAAAGTTGCAAAACCAGTGAGTGCTTAGAGATCATTTGTGTGTTCGTCTCCATCTAGTGGTCAATATTATTTACTGCAAACACATTCATTCATTCCAACTTCAGCAAGAGGAAAGTTCTGGAAGAAATCACAAGCATTATTTCTTTGATTGGTTTTAATTTACAATTTAGACTCAAACTGCTCAGAGAAACAGACACTTTCACACTGTAGCTGAAATACACGGGTACTTATATAGTGCTTTTCTACTCTTTGCACTTTGTTGCTACAATTTTTGTTCACTCACACATGGATGGATGGAGCCACTCGGCATGCATTATCTTGTCCAATGACACTCTGGAGGAGCCGAGGATCGAACCAGTGACCTTCCAGTTAGTAGATGACCTGTTTTTCTCATATAAGAGCCCAGAGGCAAGAATTAGGAAAAACGGATACTACACTTAAAAGAGAACTTTTTGAAAGCAGTCGACTCTCAGTCTTGTAGACATCACTGACTCAAGAGGCAAGATGCAATATATTGTTCAAAACAAAAAATTTTCTGTAACTGAAAATTATTTTTTTAGCTTTCGAAGTTCACAAAAATTATTTGTTAGTTCTAATTTTTCTAAAATGTAGTTTTTATTTCAGTTAACCAAATGTTTTTTCCCCCCACATGTAGTTTTTTTTAAATTTAGTTTAGTTAGTCAAGATTAATCTGATAAGTGTCAAGCTGAATGTTGGCTTAACCTTATGAAGCCGACACCCACTTTTGAATAACTTGTTCTAGGTGGTGTATTTATTTTGAAGGCCCGAGGGCCAGCTCAGGCTTCAGATTGCTCCAAATTCTGTTTCAGTTTTTGTCTACTCATTGATCTATGTGAAGTTCTAGAGAGGGTCCATCGCTGATGTGGTCATCTCAGGCTGGTGAATCCTTCTGCTTGTGAGGGGAAGGTTGACTTAAAAGGGGAGGAGCTAAAATTTCTTGTTTCAATTAGAGGATAAATATGGATTATTTTGAACTGAGTAGTAGAATCTAAGAATGAAGACATGCAGGTAGAAGTAAACAGGATAGCTCCTATTTAATATGCCATTTGTAGAGGAAATTTGATGATTTAGTGGCAATAACGCTCCAAAACAAATGTATCCAACACAGCTGATTATTACTCTTCAGTGCCTGAAAAGAAACATCAGTGAAACTGTAATATTTCCTGAAAGACTTCCTCATTCCTTAGCGTACGCTTTTTTTTTGGGAAAGTACCTTAGAGCCTCTTTGTAGTCGTCAACTTTAGAAACTCAAGGAAGCAATTAAGAGCTGTGAGACGACCAGATGTAGGGCAAACATTTTATTAAGATTAAGAACCAAAAAATATCAAGTACTACGAGCTATGGCCAAACAAAGTAGGACACGCTGCCTCAATTATAGCAACAAAAAAACCCAAAAAAACAAAACAAAAACAAATCAAATAAACCCTCAAAGTATGAAGAGAGCAGCTACATGAGTATAAGTTCATCACAAAGAGCTCCCTCAGTAAACACTTAATCTGACAACAATAATCTGTCTCATTTCTACATAAAGGACATAATATTAACAAACACACGCACGCACGCAGACAAATAATGACTACAATGAGAAAAGCCTGCTGTTCTGATTGGTTACAAATGATTCACATACAAAGGAAACCATGCACATGAAGAGCTTGATTCTGTTCTTCCTCAGCACGAAAATGTCCGACACCCGTTACAAAACCAGAGTGTACCGGTAAACAGCGAGCCACAGGCTCCTACCCTCACAAAGTAAAACATATTTGAAAAATACATTTGCAACGTCTTTGTGACTGGAAACACAATTTGCATCACCGTGTGTGAGCTGAGAGCAAAGAAAGGAAGAAAATTAAACACAACCAAAAGCCTTACTGGTGCCCGGGCCAGCCCAGGTCAAAGCAGGCCGAAAATACATCATTAAATATTCACATAAATTAGTAATGCGTATGGCATCCTGTCATCTACAGACATCTCATCTTTATACCAGAGGGATGCACCACAAAACAAGCTGAACAGAGTCAGGCCTCCTGTCAGAGATGACAGGCATCATGAAGGTGGGATGTGTTTGTCCTGACTCTGTGTTAAAGAAAAAAGGAGCAGATAACACTGAGCAGCAAAGACTTTACGATAAATCCTAGGGCCAAACATCAGACCAGACAGAAAGTCTCTTACAAAGATGGGACTCGATACAAAAGTCCTGAATAAAATAATGAATCCATTCCCTTTGCCATCGCCTCCTCATGCAAGCTGATTTTTGATCGCTCCATGGAAGTCCCGACTCCTAACACTGTACAACTTCTGTATCGTGTCCTGAATCACTCTCAGTTTGTCTGAATCAAATCTTTTTCACTTTTATTTCCATTTGCATCTGTGCCTGTATGTGCTGTTGCCTTCTTAGCTTTATGGCACCAGGCACCACAAGGGCTGGATCTGACTGACTCCTGTAGTGCTGGATTGTCATTCACATAACTATAGCCTCTGACCCTGATGGGGAGCTTAACTTAAAAAAAATAAAAATTACTGCATGTTTTAAATAAGAGTTGAAATTAGAAAGTGTGGTAAGTGGACGGATTAGGGGAGGGAAGGGTAATTATTCCAAAGATTTCCATAAAATCTTGCTTCTTTATGCAGCCAGATTAGCTGGCCATTAAAAGACTGCGGATAAAAGGCACTAACGCACTGGCTTCATGTTTCAGGCATGGAAGCAAACGTCATCTCTTCTGTACAGCTTGGGCTGTTTTGCTTTTTGCCACATATGCATCAGGATGTCTGACTTCAGGAGGTAAAAAAAAAAAGAAAAAAAAAGGAGAAGTCTCCACAGGTTAAGAAAACTTACACGTAGATTTCACTGCTTTGGACACATGTTGTTAGTCTCGTGCAGTTGTAGTTGAGCAAAAAGCTAAGTTATGTAGTTAAACAATGTAGGCTAACTAGTCAGAACTGCTTGCAACTGAACCAAAACTTATTAAGGGTTTTCCCCACGCACCTTCATTCCCATTGTGGCACTTCCTGAACAAAACATAGTGTGGTTCATTCACATGTGCTTTGATAAAGAGCCATTATTCATCAAATTTACATTTCTCAATTTCTAAGTAAAGTGAGCAAAGAGTGTATTGGAACTGCTCTGACCAACTAGCCATCACATTTTAACTTTAACCTCTCCAAATCAGAGGAATTTTGAGACTTTAATAAAAACGAAGGCTGCATTTACAGATAAATTAAATAGAACACCTTTCAAAATCAATCTGCAGGAGTCCTCTCCAGTTGAGGGAGCGATCTAAAACTAGCCATAGTGGTGTCCAAGGAAACGATCTTGAAGGGAACATCAGTGAACGTTAAAGATCGCACACTGCCCAGTGTTTTCTCTTTGCTGCAGTTTATTCCTAACACAACTCAGGAAGTGCATTCAGGCCTGACCCTGTTCCATATTAAAGGATAAAAATCACTTGAGTTTTTGGCCAAATCAAAGTGGAAGTAAGTTTACCGACTGAATATTATATTGTGTTCTACTCTGCTTTACATCAGCAGCAAATTATGAACGAACATAAAAGCATTTCTTCTGCATTGCCGGCCTAATGCATGCAAATCCCGTACTGCTTCTTTGGCATTACAAACACACGGCTCAACAGGTTTTGCATCAGCTGAAAATCTGTACTGCTCATTAACAGCTAGTTTCAAACAAAAACTTTGAACGTAGCCTCTGCCCAGAGCTGAGTTAACTGGTTAAAAGAACCAAAAAACGAAAACAAAAAAAGAGAGTTACCTTCACGACGCTGAAAACTCTTTAGGCTCAACGAACCTCATTTCGTAGTGCACCCCTCTGGTCTTACTATGTGACAACAGCGGCCGTTACACAAACTGTAAGACTTAGTACACACATCGGCGGTACAGACTACACGGGAATTAGCTTCAGTTGCTGAGAGGCGCAGCATTTACAATTCTTAATACTTGTTGATGCCAAGGATTCTGACTCCATGCAGCTGTGGCAGTTTGGGGATCAGGACACTCAGAAGCGAGGCAGTGTTGATGACAAAGTGTGTCGTGTCGTATTTTGTATAGAAGCTTGCCAGAAAGTATCTGTGAAGGTGGGCGGAGAAAAAGTGGGTTAGAAATACATTGCAGCATTTCAATCAAATGAAAAAAATAATAACTACAGTTCCTCCTAAAGTGAGTCACTTTCCACAGACTCAAACTTAAAAAAAACAAACAAAAAAACTAAAACTAAAATAATAATTCAAAAAAATTAAAAATAAACATGTTTTTACAGTCTGCTACCGGCCTCTATGAACAGTTTCCTATCTTTCAGAACAGCACAAAGTCGGACATCATAATTGGTCAATGCGAATGAGATGAGACCCAATACTGAACCCTGTGGAACTCCTTTAACCACATTAAATGATACGTTCAGGGACATAAAGTCCTGAAACCATTTATAGGATAAAAAATAAATAAAGGACACACACATCCTCTGCTCAGACCCAGTAATGCTTAGAAGTTTTTGTTTTCAGGGACATAGTCTCTTTGACTTAAAATATGGAAGCTGAGACGTGCCGCCAGGCTTCACCTTAGTCAATTCAAGTCAGTGAGCAGTACCTCTCCATAGACTTTGTGCCTTCCAGAGAATTGTCTGTTAATGAATGCAGTTTGCTTTTCAGTTACTAGGCTTCAACATCTGGAGTCTATCATCAATGGTTTACTGTAGTATAGTCTAAAAATCCTATCGCGAATAAAAGACAAACTCCAATTAGCTGGGATGTAGCACTGTAGAGTTATTTTGATGGGAGAAGTAACCATAGAAACTAAAAGGTTTTTTGTGGCACGCTGTAAACGTCTTATTTCTGCTGTAAAATTCAGCGTTTTACCATTACAGTCTGTGTCCCTGTTGGAGCCAGCCTCAAATGGGCATTCATAAAATTAAAGTTTCTTGTACTTCCATGTTACTGGCGTCATTTTCCTATAAGTTTCCACTTGGCATCCTTACATTTAGATCCACATGGTAATGTCTACAGAACTATCAGGGTTGGAGGTACATGTTTGAAAACAACAAGTTGAGACAGAATCATTGGGATATAATACGTACAGAATAATTGGGGAGATGGTGAAGAACTTTCTAGATGAGGTGAACTGCACACCGTAGTCGAGCTGCTCCCAGTGAGTAAGAAGTCTGGCTTTTCCTTGGTCAGGGGTCTCAAAAGGGGTGCCTTTCACTGCATGCATGAAGACATACATTCCCTGTGGAGTGGAAACTGCGGTCAATGGTGTACTGAGAAACTAAGCAAAAGAAAACTCTGAAAATGTGATGTCCTCTTATTGTCAACTAAGTTGGGCATCTTGGGAGTTTCTTATTACATGTCTTTATCCAAAACACCGGAGCTTTAGATGGAAAAAGCTGCGATACAGAGGGAAATGTAATGAAACTAAAGCGCTGACATACGGCCGAGAAATAATCAGCACACTGATGGTGTATTGTGGTGGAAAACAATAGGCTATAGTTGACCTCAGCTGTTACTGTTAATAGCCTTCCTTATTGGCTGTGATACACAATCCTTGAGCTCAAACTGTTCGATGATGTCACCCACATCAACTCTCTTCATTTGAGGCCAGCCGTGCAGCAGTGAAAGGTCACTTTTGTCAGACTTTGAGGCGTGGGGAAATAATCATAATAGGTCAGTCATCAGGCTGTCACAAGGAAAACCGCCTTAAGGAAAAACTGGGTTTCAGAATCAAACTGATATTTTTTTAAGAGTTAGAAATAAGAATTAACATCAAAATACAGTATTTATTGCTTTTCTTGCCAAACAAAGAAAATAACTTTTTATTCATTTTTTTAAACTATGGATTAGAACAAAACAAGGATTTTGAAGACCTCACTTTAATCCGTTTAATTTACAATTTTAACTTTGCTTTTTATAAATCTTATAATTACATTTTGCAGGTGAATACTTTTTCAGTCTTTTCACCAATATGACTTTTTCAGGACCAATACAGATTCTTAGCAAACAAGGAGACAGATAAAGGAAATCAGCACCCGACCTCACAATCGCACTTATGCAAAAATAACCAAAAAGACACGAAATATATTTTGAAACCACTAGAATCTTGAAAAACATAGCAAGATAAATAGGCATACTGTATATTAAAATATCAGTACATCATCCTGCTCAGAGGAGGCCTTCCCTAGATAACCACAGCTGCATTATTCGACCATTTTTCTGAGGCATGTGACCATTACTAACCAGACTAGAAAAATCCCATATTATCAAAGATGGTGGGCTCTGTTCCATCTTAAAAAAAAAAGAAAAAAAGAAAAAGCATCAAGGTCAGTATTATACCTGAGTAACAGGGTAAAAATAAACAAATGCACAGTTTTAGTTAAAACAAACAAGGTACCGTAAAATCCGGACTACAGAGCGCACCTGATTAAAAGCCGCAATCTCTAAATTTAGAAAGAAAAACGATTTTGTACTTGTACAGGCCGCACCGGATTTTAAGCCGCATGTGTCTCACGTTAAAATATGAGATATTTACACAGAAAGACATTACACGTGAGGATTTTTAACTTGTAATTTAATCAATATGGTAACATTGTTGTCGCTCTCAATTGAGCACACGTGGTCCTCTTCATCATGCAGCAGCCCAGCCTTTCGAAACCCATTACTGATGTTGGATGTTTTGACTCGGCTTCACGCATTTGGGATCCACTGGCAGATTTGATTTAAAGATGCTCTTCGCATGCGGCCCGTTTTGGTAAATGATTTCTCGCCACTCGTCATCCAAGCCTCCCACTCAATGCGTAGTGCCACTTTAAATGCCCGGTTCACGCTGATGGCCAGTGGCTGCAAATACTTAGTGGTGCCCCCAGGAATCACAGCTAAAATTGAGTTTGTACTCTTGATTTCAGCTTTCACTGAATTTATTATATGAGCCCTCATGCTGTCCAGATGCTGTGCAGCTCAGAACACAAGTAAAATGCGTTCTCTCATGGCAACTTGTTTTCAGTGTGATGGACAAGTACATTATTTATTAACAGTCCAAGTGAGAGGCAGGTCAAACATCAAAGGTAGTTCATCCATATTTATGAAATCATCTGGTCCAATGGAATTCTCCACTGTCTTTGAGTGAATGTGCGGAAGTTAGAAAGTATTTTCTCTTAGTCGGGAGAGAGCTGCCGTCACAATGCTGTTTTCACTGTTTCAACAAAGTTTTCAAGTTCGGGCCATCTGCTATGATTACCTCTGAAAGCTTTTAGCGTCTTTTTGCACTGACTTAGTTTTTCATGCTGGCATCTCCACCGTGTTACCATCGATTCATTTATGCCAAGATTACGTCCAGCAGCTCGATTTCCTTCTTGAACCGCCAGACTGATTGCCTTTAACTTAAAAGCTGCATCATATGCTTTTCTTCGAATGTTTTCCATGTTCATGAGGATGAGTACAAGTTACTGATTTACAATAAATTAATTGTGAAGGTGCGCTTGATTTATCACACAATATCAATTTTAATGGTCTACTGTTACGAGGCAAAATGTTTTTGGCTGCATGAAAGAAAAACGTGCATTAGCCGAACACTTAGTAGTGTGCATAGTGTGGGAAAAAAATTAGCGACTTATAGTCTGGAATTTACAGTAAGTTTTAAAGGCTTTAATATCTGGTGAAGTGGCCCTTTTCAGGCTGCTTATTTTGGGGAAACTGCGCGAGTTGGTTTCCATGCATTAATGATAAAAACCACTCCAGTTTTCACTGCTACAGGATGGAACCAGCGTATTGCTCTGAAGAAGCTGCTGACTACAAGCCATCAGGATATCCAAAGTAGGCTGAGAAGAAGCTAATCCACAGATCCTCAATGTCTTCAGACACAGGAAGTGCAAGACTAGGATCGGAGCTGCTGCCAACAGGTTAACGAAGGCGTGTCACATGTGAGTTAAGTGTTGGTAAACCTGAAATAAACAACTGATTTACCCACCAGGTCAGTCTAAGCATTTCCAGCAAGACAACTGGAGCACGAGCAGACTGAAAATCATGACCAAAACACTGCATTTTAACCCTAAAGAGCCTGGCTTGTTTCTGAAACTCAGAGAGCAGCACTGACACAGCATGAGAGAAGAGCGAACTTACTAAGTTGTGAATGACATTTGTTAGAGTCCACACCACGGGCACGCTGAAGAAGGGTATGCTTAGGAGCACGATGTGAAGCACACCAACACCAAGTGCGTAGGTCAGCCAAATCCCTCGACTGTTCATCACTCGGGTGTTTGGGTTCACCTCGCTGTGAGCAACACCCACATTCATCCTGGTCTGTGGACAGAAAGACATTCACAAAATGACTTTTAACTTCTTTGATACAGCTTCGAGGTGGAGAGACAAACTGATTGCAGGGACTTAGGGGTGGAGGTGTATTTATAGATAACAGCACCATAATCCAGCCTCACTAATCCAATTCTTATTGAGCAAGGGGAGAATCTGATGTGTTTTGTTTAAAAAAAATTTTTAAAAATAAATTAATGCAACTTTTTAAATGAGAGCTTCCACACATTTAACACTTCTGTGACACTCATAGGTAATCCCATGCGTTTAGTCTAATTTCAAGTTCTTGGACAACAGTGAAGGTTTGTTGCAGTTCAGTGGCAGAAACTTTTAATCTGTCTGCATGTTAACATGTACAAAAACAAACAAACAAAAACTACAAAAACAATCAAATTAAATAGGAGGGTAAACTATTTTCAACACTCACCCACTTTAATCCGTACGTCAGCAAAAACACTCATTGACATAAACATCAGTAAATTAGCCACTTAATGAATTTAGACAGGTTAAAAATTGTCCACACAACCATCTCTAGTGTTTAGATTACACAAAAACGAAAAAATATCCAGAGAATATATCTGGTGAATATGGTTGAAATATTTGCTTCGAGCTGAAAACAGTAACTTAAAAAACACTAGCTCAAATATTTATCACAGTTATCCACTAGAGCATCTCTAATTGCAAAAAAAAAAAAAGTCCAGTCTTGAATCAGATAGGCCTAGTGACCATACCAGGTCACATACCAGGTGCTGCTCCTGTCAGGAAAGAACAGAAAACTGAGGCTAATTTAGCTCACATCTCAGAGAAACGTTTCCAGCAGGTTGTTGAGTCTGTGGCATGAAGTTATGATCCCCAAAGAGAGACAACCAGTTAACAGCAAGTTGTACCTAATAAATTGCATGTCTGTAGTACTTTGCCCTCTGGGTATGATAACAATAACGGGGGGGTGGAGGGCCTTATGTAACCGGTTGAACTTTGGCCTCTAATACCCTTTCTACAGTAGATAAAGGACAGATCAGAGTTTAAGTTGTTATTAAAACAGGTAACGGTGTCCTGCAAGTGCATCGTTATTTTAACTGGCTAATTACATAACTGTGAATGCGGCAATTAACGACTCAAATTTTAATATCACGCTCAAAGAGCGTTCACTGTGATCATTAACCACTGCTCTTGTCCGGAGACAAGCAGATATTACAAAAAGAACCAGGAAAATCTGAACAGAACAATGGTGAAGTCACTGTCTGCTTAACTTTGGTGTAAAAGCACGCCACACTAGCCTTAAAATCACCCAGCATACACCAGGTTAACTTATGTTCACCGTACTTGTTATGAAACTGGTGTAAACCCGATATTTAGCAGCAACCCAACCCTCAAAACTAGTCGTATAAACACGGAACGCCTCCCTTGGTTGTTGTTTTTTTTTTTTCTTTTTCCCCAGGACATAGCCAGACCCGAATAGCCACTCTTCATAAACCAAGTTGAATTCATTGAAAAGGAAAAGTAATCTTCCACAATCCCAGAGTTCGAGACTTACAGGTAGTGGCGAGCAGTGAAGGTATTTGCACGAACAAACTGCTACAAGAGAAACGCGTTTTCCTCCTGTTGTGCTCAGCTTCCAGACAGTGCAGACGGCACGACGTAAACGGACGGCACCGGAAGTAGACGCGCATTCAGTTTTTTTCCGGGGTATTTTTAACTCCACGGTTTGACTTGTAAGGCAGTTTCCCCGCCCCCTAACGATTCACACTAATCGATACGCCAATTAACAAATACATAAAAAAAATTATTCAATGTTTAAATAAATGTATTTAAATTTATTTCAAATGAATACATTATTTAAATATTTATTTAATATTTAAATAAATAACAAATTAAAACAAAGAAATGTCCAAATGGCATGCCTATTCTTATCCTGCACACAGGATCACACCAAGCAGGTAAAAATTAAATTAAATTAAATTAAATTAAATTAAATTAAATATAGGGTTAGGGTTAAGGGTGTATGATGGTTAGCTCTGTTGGCTAACACCCAGAAGGTCTTTCTGTGTGGAGTTTGTATGTTCACCCTATGTCGTAAGGGGTACCTTAACTTCCTCACACAGTCCAAAGACAACCATTTAGTGGGGTAAAGTTAACAAATGATTATAAATTGCCCATAGGCGTGAGTGCAAATATTTGTCTGTCTGTCTGTGTTTGCTCTGTGCCAGACTGGACCTGTCGATAGCGTACCCTGACTGGTCTCCAGCACCCCAAACACCTCAGAGACTCTGGGGTGTTCGGAGTGCTGGATAAGCGGAAGAGAATGGATGGATGGAAATAAAATAGTAAATAAAGAAATTATGCAATAGTTGGAGAGGTGATTTGTGGCCAAAGAATGGCAGCAAGAATAGCAGCGAAAGTGAATGTTTAAAACAAGGTAGTGAGGATATGTTAGGATTTATGGTTTGGAGACAATGGGAAAGACAAATTGACTGACTTTTAAGTTTTTTACAGCTGTTGAAAATTCTGGGTATTTCCTCAAAATATTTTTCAGTTTCCAAGCACCATTTATTTTTCGTTTTCTTTTCATTATCTTCTATTTGGTTTTATATTTATCTACATTTATCTTATTTATAACTTGATCAAAATTTATAAAGGCTAGCTTTGTTGTTTTCCACCCAAAAGCCTTTTTGTTCACAACCACAGTTAGACATTAAAAATAACGCTATACAAACACGTTCAAAGAAAAAGAAATTGAGAAAAATAATGCCCAAAACTGCCAGCTTCAACTCGGGGCTGTGCTCTTTAAACCCCGCCTATGTCTGACTTATAGCCAATCTGTGTGCAGCGAAGGGGGCGGGAAAATAGTAACTTCCGCCCGTGGCTGTCCGTGTGTGTTGTTGTTATGAACTATTGAAGCAGAGGAGCTGTAACATGTTAGTATTATTTAATCGCTTTATTGAGCTAATTATTTAATGGCTTTGTAACGTTCGCACGTAAGTTTGAACTAAAATTGAATTTTAAATCTGAGCTAGCGAGTCTAAACAGCTTTAAGGACCAGTGGAGAGCAGTTAGCTAGTGTTAAAATACAGTTTTATTTTGTGTTTAAAAACATATGTGGATGAATTGTGCCTAAAATGAAAGGAAAATATCTTAGGGCTGCCGCTTTTTTGACTACCGTTACTGATAAATTATTGTTAGTTGTGATTACAAATTCATCGATATAAAACCATGTTTGCATCTATCAAGAAGCAGCCAATTTTACAAAACGTAAATACTCTTTCTTTAATCAGCATCATTTAATGAGTTTTTCTGACAGAAACGCCCTAAAAGGTAAGAATTTCTTTAGCAGTCATCAAGACAAAGTTGTTAATTAATGTAGGTAAAATGTCCCCATGAAATATCTCCATGTATAGATATTAACTGCAGGAGGGTCCGAAGCTAATTCAGCATTTAATTTCATGGAGAGAAGTTAAGAGACTAAACTCATAAACACCTACATGGCAGTTGTTGGAAGTTGTTGAGTTTTTTGTACAGAATTCCTGATTTTAAAAAAAGACATAAATACAATAAATCTAATAAGTGCCTTCAATAAACTAACGAAGGTTGGATCATGCACGCCCTAATACACAGTGAATGTGGACAAACTGAAGAATATTCTTGTACTGTACCGGGGGACATCGAAGGCAATACCCTGCCAAACCAAATATGGTTACCCAATACTGCAACCCTTGTGGCAAGGGATCAGAAGAAAGATCAGAAGCGCATTTATAAGGGCCATTCCTTGGCCAGCTGTTCTTGCTATTCTAGCTATTTAAAGATTGTTACTAGCTGTGCCACTAAACCCAGATGTTTCACCTTAGCAGATAGCTAAAGTCATGAAACAGCTGCCTCCGGACACCGTGCGTCTGCTGTCCAGCTCACAGGTCATTACCTCTGTGGTGAATGTTGTCAAAGAGCTGATGGAGAATTCCCTGGATGCTGGAGCTTCAAGCATTGATGTTAAACTGGTACAGTACCTAGATTAGAGCTAATGTTAGACGGAATAAATCAATTTATTTAAAAAGCTCAATTCATGCAGAAGCAAATCCTGTAACCAGTCTTAGTTCCTCCAGTTAATTACCCCTCTTATTGTATTTTACTTGAATTTATAATCATATTTTTTAACATTGATGATGAAATGATCATAAATGATGATGTGAGTGAAAATAAATTATTAATGTTGTCGCATTTTTGCTCAGATCGCCACAGCTCACTGCTTTGAGTTTGGTTTCCCTTCACGTTGCACTAATTTTATTGACATTTTAGGAAAATTTTGGCCTGGACCGCATAGAGGTTCGTGATAACGGGCAAGGAATTAAAGCTGTAGATACTCCCGTGATGGCTGTGAGACATTTCACCTCAAAGATCTGCAGACATGAAGACCTGGAGCATCTAGAAACGTACGGCTTCAGAGGGGAGGCGCTGGGTTCCATTTGCGCCGTGGCTGAGGTGATGTATTAAGACTCAAAACATTCGTACTGTGCCGCTGATAGCTTAGTGTGGCCAAACTAAAGTTTTGTTTCCTTTCCCTTTCAGGTGGCTGTTACCACAAAGACAGAGGAGGATGAAATCAGCACCCAGTACACGTTGGACTTGACAGGAAAAATTGTTTCCCAGAAGCCTTCTCATTTAGGTCAAGGTAAGGCACAGACACCAGAGCTACAAGAAAGCTTAAAAATATCTAAAAAAGAAACTGAAGTTGCTTCAGATATGAGGGCAGAATTCATTTTAATTCCACTAAACAGGAATTTTATATTGATGTTTACCAGATCAGCCAGCAGGCACATTGTAAACTGTCCGGTTCCTTAACTATTATGACTTGAAAAATAGAAGTTTGTTTTACTTTTATGGAAAAATTAAATGATATTCAATCCCCAAAACTGCGATGGATCACAAGTCTTTTAAAAAAAATCTTCCTTTTGCTTTTTTTAGTTTGAAAATGTTCAAAGCAGGTATTCTTTATTCATTCCTAAGTTCTTTTTTCACAAATTAAAATCAAACATAAAAGTCAGTCAATTTGTCTTTCCCACTGTCTCCAACTTGATTATATTTTCCTTGGAAAAATAAAATAGGAGTAATTCAAGTTTACTTATTTCTCTATTTTCTTTTTAATCTTCTTTTAAGAATTTCTTCTTCATTATGTGTAACAAAAAAAGGGAAACCTATAAAAATAGCAAATAATAAATCAGTGTTGCCGTCAGACAAGTAACCTTGATTATTGTGTGTTAAATTGAAAAATGCAAGTCTGCAGCCATAACTGTAAAAAACATATTACAATTACACAAATACTCTATTTAGTTACTCTATTTATTGTTTAATTGTATAAAATGTCTTTTAATGATGGAATAATAAAACAGGAATATAAATCAATGGACGAGCTTCACAAAGGTAATAAAATACAGGAACGAATGAAAACATGTCAGTTTACATGAGTTAAGTTAAGGTTACTTTAGATATAATTTTTAGGCTATGTTTTTGGTGTGTTGCTACAGTTAGTATTTTATTTATCCACGTACTTTTATTTTTTACAATTTTTGTTTCTTCCATATTATCAACTCTAATTGTTGGATGAAAATGTAATTTTAGGTCACCTACTCTGTTTCTTTTGCAGGCACGACAGTGAGTGTAATGAAACTTTTTAAGAACCTTCCAGTGAGACGTCAGTGTTTCTCCTCTACCAAGAAGTGCAAAGAGGAGCTGAAGAAGGTGCAGGATCTGCTGATGGCCTACGCCATTATTAAACCGGAGCTGAGAGTCATGCTCGTCCACAATAAGGTCAGCAACTCCTTCACACAACTTGAGAAGAGAAATAAACATTACTTATATACAACGTTTAGAAACAAAGTGCGTGTATATACAGTCAAGGCAGAGTAAGACAAGATGTAAAATTAATTTTAAAAACAAACCCACAAAAAAATGCAAGTAAAAATACAATGGAAAAAAAAAGAAAAACAGCAACATAGATTTAAAAAAGCAAGATGGATTATTGAAGCCTAATAATGAAGAAGCTTAATAAAAAATAAATAATTAATAATGCTTAATTAATGCTTAATAAATTAAAAATAACAGCAAAAAAGGTCACATTAGCTCACAGTCACCCCACATTACTCTTTACTGCTTTACTGCAGATTAATGTGACATGGAAGTTTGGCCAGGAAGTGATTAAGATACTTATACAAGTAAAGATGGAGATGAGTATCAGTCATATTCCACTGTGGGTACATAACCTTAGTAACGAATCTCTGATACTTAAAAACACAACACCTTTTTGTACAAGCACCCTGATTTAAAGCTTTAACTCGATGCCACCACTAGATGTCCTTATTAGCATTCAGAAGAATTTCCCTTTACTCGAAAAGCCCCTTTAGTTTTTTATTCATTAATATGGCATACAAATGCAACCAGCTGCTGTATCTGCAACTCTTGCACTTAATTTGTGATGACCATGTATAGAGTGTGGACCAAAAAGTGGAAGTCTACTATGCTTGTAGGGACCAACATCCCTTATTGGGAGAAAATCCATGTCCTCACGAGTTTGAAGGTATTTTTGAGACTCAAAATGTGGTTTTAGTGTCAGGGTTACAATTAGCCTAAACTTAACCGTAACCTAAGTGTTAGAATTAGTTAGGATTAGGCAATTATTTTCGATGGTTAGGGTAAGTGGCTAGGGAAAGCATTATGTCCATTAGATGTCCCCACAAAGATATAAAAAAACACAGTGTGTGTGTTGTCTGCATTGTTGTTTACCTTTTTATACACAGGTCTCTATAGATGAAGAGTTTTCTTTCTCAGTAAGACAGACTGAATAAATTAAGGATTTGAAAACAAGTTTGTTGCACTGTGTTGTAGCCATCTTAATAACACTGACATGTGTCAGGACTCTCCTTAGGATTACACACTGTTCGTTTGTCAGTTAATTTGTCTTCACTATTTTGATTATTTCTGTTACTATAACTCCTCCTACTGTATCTGGGGGTGCAAAGACAATGCAATACATGGAGTAGTATTTTTTAGTTTTAATGCATACATGTATTTTTTATTGAATAGTATATTGGTTATTTGTTGGTGATAGAAATAAAACTCAAGCACTAAAAAAACAATTGATTAAAAAACTGGAAGATAGATCTAAGTAATAAAGCCATTACACTCTTTTTCATTCAGATTGCCTCCCAGCTGTAAGATGTTCAGGCAGCTTTGCCTGTTGTCCTTGTGGTTGTGTCCTCAGATGTGTAAACGGACAATTACAGGAAAATATCGAGAAGCCTGGCCGACCTGTTTGAAAACAGAAATTGTCTCTGGCCTCCTGCTGGTTTCTTGTCAGTGCTAATGCGAGTCGGTGGGCTGTGAAATTGTTAACGTGTGATGGAAAATCTTCATTCGGCTTCTACAGGCGCTCTGGAAACACTAAAGATTTTATCAAGGCGAGAAAGACTAACTGAAAAACTGTGAGACTAGGGAACATTTTCTACATTCCGGTTGATACAAATTTCACAGATTAATAAAAAAACTCAAATTAAAAACATGTAAAAGAATATATTTGACTCCAGTAAGGTTCAAACAGCCGAGTTAAACAGAAACAGCTCAAGCTTTGATTAATTGCCTAATTATTTTTTAATGTTAGTCCTTTTTGGTTCAGGTGATGTCAGAAAATCTTTTGAATTACTTATTTTGTAGGCGTTATAGTTCTTTTTCTTAAAGAGGCCACAAGTGCCTTTTTGCTGTGGGTATTTCTACATCATGCTGTTTATGCTTATTTTATTTTTTACATTAATAATATGTTGTGAGTTTAAATGGCTGCCACAATAGCCAAGCTCAGGCAGGGTAAAAGAGATTTTGATCTGTGTTGGACTTCCAGCTAAATAATAAGTAAAATAGTCCAAAAGCAATAGATACTAAAGAAACAGTGACATAAAATAAATGACTATAATAAAAGCTTCTGAAAAACAAACCTCAATCTTTTATTCTGAAATGTTTGATTGAGAATCTTCAAACAGGATTAAATGATGTACATTAAAACCTGCAGACATTGTGATGCAACATTCTGTCAGATGGTGATCAAAATAGTATAATTAATGCAACTAATTGCCTAAACAAAACCTCTGCGAACGCTGAACACACAACGGAGGTGTCTAACAATTTAAGGGGAGCATGCTCTGGATATTTGAGGATCTCTTTTAGCGGTGTCATAAAGTGAGAGAGCTCTAATATTTGTTTCATTGATTGGTTTGTTTGTTAGCAAAATTACTCAAATATTTTTGAAGAGGTTTGCTTGGATGTGGATTCAAGGTCTGCTTTGCCTTTGCAATTAATTGAATTTTAATTTCAGCTATGTTTTCCCCTCCTGCTTTTACTGAAAGAAGTTATTATAGATGAAAGATATAATTGTGCCACAGTTTTCCAATAAGTCTCTAGCTTTACCTTTCAGCACATCCTTTTCCTTTCCTTTTTTCCCCGATCACACGATTCCAGATTCACTTTCCGCCGCGTTCTCGCCAGGCTGCAGTAGATTTACTGCATTCATTTACTGTTTAGTTTATTCAGCTGAACTACAATTAAAGCTCATGGAAATTCACTTAAGTCTAATAATACATTAACTCTGATTTATTTTTCAAAGTTTAATAAATCCAAAGTTGTCTTCTGAGAATAATTGTGTTAAATAATCATAATATCCACTCTCTTTTCATTTTAAGTACTGACTTTTTTGTATGCCTTTCCTTGCACTGCCTGTGTCTTATCGGGTTATTGTCTCACTCTTATCTACGAATGTTTTTCTATGGGTATTTTTTTGCATTAAGAAAAATCACTGTAATCACAAGAGTTACCAAAATAATTGTTTGATATTTACCTTAATCAAGCAGTAGTCCTGATTGCAAAATATTTTGCGCCATAGCTTCACAAATGCATATCAAATTTAATTTAAAAAACGTAAGATGTCATCTTTATTTTCTCAAGAAAACCCAGAAATGAATCCGGATCCAGGGGCTGAATTCATGCCTGGTCTGGGGGCAATGTTCAGCCTTGGAGCCACAATGCTTCTGGATGCTGCTGCAAGAAAAAGGGTACCAAGTGCATCCATGAACATTACAGCATGATGTAGCAGGCATCATCGTTTGGGATCGCAGGGAATGCTATAGTCCAAATTACTTAGGAGAAAACATCAGTGCATGCTCTGAGAGGCGTGAATCCCTAACATGTGTTGCCATTTGTTTGGCTCTTTTAGCAAATGGTAGCAATTTGATTGTTGGAAGAGTTCAGCTAACACAAGCTTAACTGAACATAAATAACGTGCACTTAAGCAATGTATCATCTTTCACAATGTCTAATGTCATTTAATTAACTGTGAAGAGATGGATCATAAATAAACACTGACCTAACACCAGTCATTAATTCTCATTAGTTATATTCAGGTTGTATGGTTTCCAGCAGGAAAAGTTGAAAAATACAATTAAATCTTTTTGTGGGATTTTTGGTTTTAGAGAGTTTTCAGAGAGTTTTTTGGTCTTTGTTTTTTAAATTTAGAAGTGTACTGGTTTGGATATTTACTTATTTATTTATTGCTCAAATTTGGAAAGGCCTGTGTAGCAGAAAAGAAAGATGACCATTTTAAAATAAATTAAGATAACATGGAGAAATAGAGTAAAATAGCAAACAAACTATTTCAAAACATAAAATGTCTAAAAAGACAAGATTTTTCAAGTAAAAATGTAAATTAAATGTCAAAAAAGAAATGAAAACACAAGAGAATAAATCAGAATAAATAGTTTAATAAGTAAAGTAAAATAAAACATCTTAATTAAAAGCTAAAAGGCATAAAATATGATTGAAAATGGAAAAAACCCAAAATCAATCTATTAGAGAGAGTAACAATTGTAGAAGTGGCTTAAAAAAGAACTAATACACCAGCCAGCCCAGCAACATCAAGGGGCTGAAAGATTACAGAAGACGAGTGTGGTTGAGCATAGAATAATTTCCATGGTTAAAAAATACAACTTCACAACATTGTACCAAGTCAAGAAGGTTAGATGAGGAAGTTTATCATTTGACACAAAGTCACAGTCTACAATCAAGAGACATTTTCATGAATGGAAATACAGAGGGTTCACAATAAGGTGCAAACCATTGGTTACACTCAAGACCAAGATGATCAGATTAGACTTTGCCAGAAAACATCCAAAAGAAACGGCATAGTTCTGGAAAACATTCTTTGGATAGATGAAACCAAAATTTACTCATACCAGAATGACTGGAAGAGAAACGAATTATGTTTTAAAGCATACAGCATCATCTGTCAAAGATAGTGGCGGTAATGTTAAGGCATGGGCATGTATGACTGTCAGTGGAAATGGGTCACTAGTATTTATTCATGAATCAAGAGACGCCACATAGTAATTGAAGGAGGAAATAGCATTTGCTGATAAGTATTCTGTATCTACAAACTGGGAAAAGGTTATGTGTACTGATGATGGATACTTAGTATTACAGACTGGCTTTTCTGAATAAAAGGTAAATTAAAAAAATATTGCATGTTTTTGTGGTAGTGGAGCAAAGTCCAAGAGAAGGTTAAGTGCTGCTTTCTATGAACAGAGTGGTCAGGACTATGTCAATGCAGAAGAGTTTGTTCTGTGACTTCCTGTCTACCACAACTCCAAATTTAGGCTATTTTTACTTGTTTCAATACATAGAAATTTTCATCTCTTACCCATTGGGTGCCCCAACACAAATACAGCTGCTGTGGCTGCGATTTGGGTGATTATAACGCCTGAGTTAAGTCGCTGATCGCAGCTGCGAACTTGACTCGGGCTTCAGTTTCAGGCTGCAGCCAGTTTGTACACAGAAGTGTGTAGGTGGCGCAGGTCAGGGAGGGAGCACACGACCACCATATAGCTTTCATAGAAATCAATTTGGAGGTCGTCAGGGGCGGGTAGTGAACGCTTTTTGTGCAATCAGCACTTAGTTGCCCCCTATCCTTTATCTCCAGCTCTGCCATTTGGCTTGTGTCATGTTTCATAGTTTCTTCAGGAACTGTTTACAGGAGTTATCCGTTTACAGGTGCCAACTTGTACATTTAATATCTGAGACACGTCCTGCAACACAGTGTGTGCTTTTAGAAATCAGCACCCAGGAGATAAATTTACTCATAGACACATAGTGATTGATGTTAACATATTTTGCACCTAAAGTATTTTCAGAACCATGGTACTGATGAAAATGCAGCATTGAGTTGTTTTTTTGGTGTTTTTTTTTTTTTATTATTACTTACTTGAAAAAAATTACACATTTAGAAATGTATTTGGAGAAATCAGATAAAGATTTTTTTTTTATTTTTTTTTTTATTTTACAGGCTGACTGTCCAAGCTTTCATTACTACATTATGTCAAAAGTTTTCAAGGCAGTAGGGGTTTTTATACAGTGTGATTGTTGATGAGACTTGCTTGGACCTGTTTTGCTTTGCCTTCTTTTCTTTCATAAGCATCCTCTTCCAATGATAAGTTCAATACATGTAAAAGTAATCCCTGAAAGTCAAAGGTTAGGTGTCAGTTTTGGGGGTTTTTTGGGGTGGTTTTTTTTTGCTTTTTCGATCTGTATTTTAGAGAAAAGACCAAAACACACTAACTAAAAAAAGTTAAAGCACTTAAAGATATTAAAAACAATTTGAAAAATTGTCAAATCAAAGCTGAAATGGTCAAATCTAAATCAAAGCTAATAAATAAAAACTGTAATAACCTTGATGAGCACTTATGGAGGTGGACGGGTGTCATTTCATTCCAGGTGGTCCTTTGGCAGAAGACCAAGGTGGCTGATAACAGAAGCGCCCTCCTTGCCACGCTGGGGCCCGGTGCTGTTGCCAACTTGATCCCTTGCCACCATCACCAGGAGCAACCGGAGGTTAGTTAAGGGGAAGCTGTAGAAACTGGAGAAAAGCTGCAAGATGAACAAAAACAGTTGGTAACCCTGTTGTGTCCCAAATTCACATTTTAATATTGCAACAAAAGAGACGGCATGAAGCGCACAGAACCCTGACGGACGATTGTCATGAGTTCAGATCTGCACGCTGCCCCTGTCCCGCCTCACGCGCACACCTTCTACTCATCGCTCGGATCTTATGCTGTTTCTCCCATGGCCCCGTTTCCCTTCATTACGTGGATGATTGTGTTCGAAAAGCACACTTTCCCCTCACTCACCTTGAAAGCTTGATGTCAACAAACACATCCTGAGATCCAGAACAGATCAAATATTGTGTAACATTGCAGCATGCATAACAGGACTTCTCAGAGTCAGTGTTGCTAATGTTATGCAACACTAGTGCTCAAAAACCTAAGAAAATATTTGAAAACAAGTTTAAAATTAGCAGATCTGCATTGGTAGTTATGAATGATTATGACTTTAGGGTCATGCTGCCCTTAGGGAAGTCTAATTTTAGCTGCCAATACTACATTTAATGCCTGGATATGATGGATAATTTCTGCAGAGCAAATGGGAGCATGCACGTTATACTCAACTGTGAGCTAATAACCTCATCATGAACGCCTGGTCTCAAGCCAGCAAATGTGGTCAGTTGGTGGCTGGCCAACAATTTCTTTGCCCTTTTCTCTTGAGTTCTTTCCTGATGAGGGCTGAGTGATTTTGGTTAGCTAAGTTTTGCTCTGCAGATCGTAATTGAATTACCGTCGAGCTGTAACTTTTTGCTTGGTCACGGTAGGTGTCATGTGGCTCCTACCTGCTGTCAGGCACCCAACTAATCTATTCTGACAGATATGGAGCAGCCCTTTTCACCCTGTTTCTCTCTCATTTTCCCCTTTGTTGTTGTTATTTTGCTGCTTGGTGCCCGGTTATGAGAACAACCTTTCACCTTTTCCTCTTACTCCCCGTAGCAATGAAAGGGAACTTTTCTCTACCTTGTCCCTAAGAACAAAGCTTCAGCAATCAAGGGAACTGGGTTGACAATTTCTCCAGCCTCTCTAGGGGAGAGCTGTAAGAGCTGTTCCTCTGCAGAACAAAATGTGACGCTCGGTTTTTGCCAGCTTGACTACACATAGCCGAGGCCCTTTGAGGCCAGAGGTGCCATTCGTACTCTCATAAAGTGACCCTAATGAGCAGAAATAGAGAAAAGCATATGTGCCCTGACCTGAAACAGCAGTTCATTTATTAACTTCATTGGCGTGCGCTGCTGCTAATAATGAGCCTGGACCATGTGGAAACAAGCATAGCTGTTCACTCCTTGCAATCTGCTGAAAATGAATAGTTTTCCATAATTTGTTACTAGCTTGCATTCATAATAGAGTTTTAAGTACAGTTGTTGAGATTTATGCTGAGTCGTCGATTTTAGCTCACGAGGACCCCCTCTGGCATGATTGTGGGGGAAAGGTCATCATGTATGATGCTGATTTTTAATGGAAAAATTTTGAGCACCTGAAACAGGCCTGCATGTAGAAGGTTCTCGTTTAGGAGTCATCATTTTTAAGCCATAAAATATCACAACATTAATACCTGCACAACAGAATTGTTCTGAATTGGAGAGTGACGATATGGAAATGTGACTTTAGTGCTCTCTGGCACAGTGTGAGGAGAGACTTTATGACTTTATGAAAAGTGAAGCCAATGTCTTAAACCTGGTTGGTCTTACCTTTACCTTCACAAGCAATAGATGACTGAAAGAATAAAGTGAGCTTCTTCTGAAGGGAACTTGGAGTAGAGTCACTGCTCCTTCACACAAGACCTTTATTTAGCTTGCTGTACATCCTATACAAGCGGCGGAAAATAGACGGATGGTTTTGTTATGGTGTTTTTGTTTCTTTTTCTAGTTTGTAATGCATGTCATACCTTTTCTTATTAGCCTTCCTTGTGTTGAATAACAAATTTGTTCTTTTCTCAGATTCTTTTGGAGGGCTTTTTCCCAAAGCCTGGTGCTGATTACTCCTCTACCAGCACATCTAACCCTGACAAAACATTCATATTTGTCAACAACCGGCCGGTCCAGCACAAGGAAATAATGAAGGTAGACTAATTTTGAATAAAACAATCAATAAATAAATTTTTATGGATTTAACACTTTTTTTGGTTTGTTTGTTGATCTGAAAATTTTATCGTTTTGTGATTGGCTGTCAGCTGTTACGTCAGCATTATACTGCTCAGTATGCAGACGACCAAGCCAGAAATCGATATCCCACCCTCATGCTTAAAATCTCGGTTCCACCTTCATCGGTGGACGTTAATCTGACGCCAGACAAGACTCAGGTTCTTCTTCATAACAAGGTAACCAAAAAGCCCATGCTTAATCAATGTGAGTTGAATATGCAGTTTATTTGTTTGGCTGTAGAGAAGTAAATTGACCTTTTGTCATCTGACATTTAGGACACTGTGTTGATTGCAGTAGAGTCCTTGCTGGTTTCTCTCTATGGATTTCGGCCTAGTGCTGATCTCCCAGCTGACAAACACCTCAGCTCTGAGCCATTTCCTTCGCCATCTAGTCCTTTGCAGGCTGAGAGTGTAAAAAGTACAGAGAATTGTATTAGCAATAATAGCGTTTTCAAAGACAGCCCCAAACAATCGAGTGCTGACAACTCACTGGACCGCCAGGCCTCAAACTGCAGCTCCTCTTCTTCTATGGCAGACGACTGGATTGTGAACCAGATACCAGCTGATCTTGAGTCAAACTTTTCTTTTTATGATAATGAAAAGTCTCAGACGGTAACAGAGCCAGCAAGCAAATCTCCAGAGAAACTTGTGGACAATAAAATGTCAGCTGCAACTATAAGCAAAGACCAAATTTCAGCTGAGGACTGGAGCCGGGGGACCGCTCTGACTGACCCGGTATCAGGAGAACCCCTGCAGCCTGTCAAAATTCAGCAACCTACAAAGAAGAATCACTGTGTCCCAGATGAGGCCAAGAGTGAGAGCAGCTCGAGCAAAAAGACATTAAATGCCATCACGGAGAAGCGAGCTGCCCTGACAGCCTATGACCTGATCAGCAACCGCACCATGAGGGCACCGCTGTCTCCTGCTGCTATTTTTGAGAAGGAAGCCAGAGCCGAAGTCCTGAGAGAGAAACCCACAGCCAGCCTGCAGGACATCAGCGTCGCTATCCATGAGAGGTGGAAAAATCTGAGGGAGGAAGACCGTAAGAAGTGAGTTTCCAGACCTTCACCTTTCTGAGTTTCCATCTCTTGTTATTTGCAAGGCAGAGGCGGAAGAGGGGAAAGTTTGACCTGTCATTTGCATGTGAGAGGCCTGCTGTGGAAATTTTATTGATACGAGCTGTATTTCTAATTTCCACACAACTTTGCCTAATAGGGGTGAGGTAAAATAGATTTCCGTAGTGCAAAAGGCATTCCTAATGATGATATGTCCCCTCTGGTTTTGTCCAGAGGGTCACATCTCATTTCTCTTCAAGTCTGGCAAATTAAGACTTCAAGTTTGTTTTCTCTTCCCATGCATATCGACTAAACACAGGCGTTTACTATTGATTTAATTCATGCTGTCTGATATAAACTCCTGTTCACTCATTTTTAATTAGAGACCATTTCCAGACTCGCACATGTACCTTTTGTCCAGTTAAAAATCTCACCTACACTTACACTGCATAAGTGGCATGAGGACTGACACATAGTTGGCTAGTCAAGAGCAGACTTGGCGCAGCACACATGGTGGTAATGAGCATTTGTGTTTGACCCCAGCTCCCCTCAGAGTCAAAGGATTGACATTAATGAAGGTTAGATGAGGACGGAATTATTAAAATAAATAAACAGAAAAGGAAGCAAATGTTTAGTTTTATTCTTGAATTTGAGAGGAAATAAACAAAAAGGTGAAAAATAAAAGTCTAGGCTCCTACCTCTCTTTGCACTCCCTGGCCAGTTATGCATTTGTTATAATCTACAAGATATAAGAAGATAATCTCATTAAATATTCATACAAAAAGGGTCAAAATACTTTATACTTGAACACTATATTTCTAAAAGTATGCACTCATTCAAATCATTGAATTCAGGTATTCCAGTCACTTCCATGGCGACAGGTGTATAAAATCAAGCAGACTGCTTCTACAAACATTTGTTAAAGAATGGATCACTCTCAGCAGCTCAGTGAATTCTAGCATGGTACTGTGATAGGATGCAACCTGTGCAGTCTCGCTACTAAATAATCCACAGTCAACTGTTAGTGGTATTATAACAAAGTGGAAGTAATTGGGAACAACAGCAACTCAGCCACAAAGTGGTAGGCCATATAAACCCATAGAACGGATGCTGAGGGGCACAAAGCACAGAGGTTACCAACTTTCTGCCAAGTCAAACGCTACAGACCTCCAAACTTCACGTGGCCTTCAGATTAGCTCGTCTGCCTTGACATCTGCATATAGGGCTTCATGGAATAGGTTTCCATTGTAAAGGAGCTACAGCCAAGCCTTACATCACCAAACACAATACAAAGCATCAGATGCAATGGTGTAAAACCTTCCACCACTGGACTCTAGAGCAATGGAGACAAGTTCTCTGGAGTGATGAACACTTCTCTGTCTGGCAGTCCAATGGCTGAGTCTGGGTCTGTTGGTTGTCAGGAGGCAGTACTTGTCTGACTGCATTGTGCCAAGTGTAAAGTTTGGTAGAGGGGCGATTATGGTGTGGGTTTGTTTTTCAGGAGCTGTGCTCAGCCCCATAGTTCCAGTGGAAAGAACTCTTAGTGCTACATGATACCAAGACATTTTGGACAATTTCATGCTCCCACCTTTGTGGGAATAGTTTGGAGATGGTCTCTTCCTGTTCCAACATGGCTAACCACCAGTGCACAAAGCAAGGTCCATAAAGACATGGATGAGCGAGTTTGGTGAGGTAGAACTTGACTGGCCTGCACCAAGTCTTGACTTCAACCCAATAGAACACATTTGGGGTGAATAAGAGCAGAGACTGTGAGCCAGGCCTTCTCATCCAACATCAGTGTCTAGAAATACAATCGTATTTCTGACAGAATTTCCAAAAAATCCCATAAACACTACTAAACCTTGTTGAAAATCTTCCCTGAAGGGTTAAAGGTAATGGTAGGTCCACATCATAAACTCTGTTGTGGATTAAGAATGAGATGCCATTGAAGTTCATATGTGTGTGTGAGGCAGACAGGCAAATACCTTTGGCAAGACAATGTGCATATATATATATATATATTTCATTATTCCCCACTTGCCCTTTGGGCCATTTTTGTTGGTTCTTCAAGCTCGGTTCTTCTACTTGAGTGTCTAGGGCAGTATCTTTACTATTCTCTCCCAGTTTGGGGGTCACTCTCCCATTCATTTTGCCCCTTCACTGGAGTTACATGCAAAGTAGCATTCCAACAGTTCCCTATTGTCATCCCATGCCAGCTTATGCCATAGCCTTGTTCCAATAGCACATTTTTTATCAGCATATCCTGGTTCCTCAACACCTGATGCGGACCTTGTTAATCTGGGTGACGTCTGAGCTAGTATGGCTTCAGTTATAAGTCTCTTATCAGTAGCTTTGAGTAGCATAGCGTGGCCTAGCCTGGGGAACCCTTACTGGATGCATTCCCTGGCCGGGATTTAAACCCTTCATATACTATTGACCTATTGTTCCAGTGACGGTAATGTTGGTAGAATAGTTTATCATCCTTCTGGCTCAAGATTTGCATTAAACGTGTGCAACACTTTTCAGTCATTTGTCAATTTGTCATCAGTGACTTAGAAACTGTCCCAGATGCACTGGTACATGTCAGAATTTGATTTCTAACTGCTGACCTACTTCATTACACTGTTCTGCAAATATTTGAACCCAATTATATAAGATTACTGCATACCAATTTAAAGTAATTGCAAGGTTGGAAAGTGTGTATCAGCAGAATTAGGGATATTTCTTATAAAGTATGGAGGAGCATATGGAAAAAGACATCTGTTCAGACTTCTGCCTCACTGTACTGCTGTCTTAACCGTGAAATAAGATAACTCTGCACCTTTCACTTAAGTGGCACGCTAGCATGAATTTGTGAAACGTGTTATTTAAATAATGAGGCGGTAAAACATCAGACCTAATGCTCAGATGCAGTATATAAATGATAAAATTACTATTGTGTTAGGGAATGCACCCAGTGTACCCTGGTGTCAGTTTCTCAACATGATCTCTGGGAACAAAGTTGTACTCATGATGTAATTTAAAACCCCATTAAAAAATCCTTAAGATGCTGTTTACGTTGTAAATAAAAACTGATAACAACTTTTTTCAAAAATATTCATAATTTTAAATGACGTGACAAGCAATAAAAAAATGTAGTTTGTTATGCTAAAAAAAAACAAAAAAACATTGTGAAATATCTCAGATCAGGTGAATTCCTTACATGATTGGTAATAAAAAGAGAGTCCTGGAGAAGCTGAGTTTTTCAGAAGATTGGAGTCGCTTTGTAAGAAATGTGGGCAAAAAACTTCTGTTAACATTTATTTTGGGCTTTCATCACTTAGAGTATTTGGTATTTCTCAAAGACTGAAAGAGAGAGAGGTTGGGATCCCAAAGAAGCTGTTTGATCAGTTCATCAGTCTCTAAACAATTGTGAGGGTAAATGGTTCAAGAATCAATTTTTCTAGTATTAAAAAAATATATATTTTCAGATACAAGAGAGATCATAGGTCATTTTTATCTGATCTTTTTCTTTATATGGATAAGTTTTAACTTAGGCTTATGGAAATGCTGAACTGAGTTCACTGACCGTGGTTTTCACTGAGCATGTGCAGTGATTTCCACCACACATCTGATTTTAATGATGTACTTTCCAAAGGCTGAATCGTGTGAACATTCAGTACTGGTTTTTTAGTCTTGCACCTTGCAGAGATTTCACCGCATCAGGCTGAAAGCTCCAGCTGCGGAAGTGTTGAATCTGGCACACAAAGTATAAAATATTCAGATTGACAGAGCACTGTTTTTGAGCTTTTTACAGTCTGTTATGTTAGTTTTGCTGCCTTTTTTCAGATAAAGACATGATCCTCAACCTGCTTTATCATAGCAAAGTAGTGTTTCTTTATAACAACAGTAAACTGTATAAAACTGAGACACAATGTTGTTCAAATTGCACTTATTCTTTTCTGTTTTGTAAATCAATGATTAAGAATCCAAACTTCTTTACATGTACAGGTGTTCCAGATAATGGTTTTACTGGTCTGGCCAGCTTGTTTTGGTTATGAACAGAATGTGTTTGACATCCCTGGTCTGCGTTTTCAGAATCTTTAATGATATTATTAACTGTATATGACCCAAGAAGGGTTTGGGGGTTTTTGTGCATCAAGAAAAGTTTTTGTAATCAGTTAAACTCGTGAAAAATTTGTAGAAAAACTCCCTCAAATACTTCTGAAAGACTTATCTGACAGGGATGCTTTAAAAACAAAACAAAAAAACAACCCAGTCAGGTTAGTCGTTAACATCATTAGTTGTGAGATATTCCACCACTTGTTTTACAGTCTTCTATTAGCTTGTCCCAACTTTTCAATATTTGAAGTTTTTCCATTATGTTTAGCTAAAAATATACTTTTATGCTTATCTCATTGCATTCTCTTTGTTTAATTTATATACACTTTTTAGAAAAGAGTTTTAGATTTAATTGCAGAGACAGCCATAACGACCATTACAAGACTTGGTTTAACTCTGCAGGTATGAGGAGAAGGCAAAAAAACACCTGGAACATCATGAACAAAGGACAAAGTTGGCCTCAGCTGAGGGCCCCAGAGAGCCTGGTGTGAGGAACCATATGCAGGGTCAGAAACGTAAGGCCCCACTGTCCAACCAGCAGCTGCTGGACGAGCTCTTCGCCGCTCAGCCTCAGAAGAAGATGAAGAACCCTGCTTCTAAGCCCTCACAGCCCCTCCCCTTCAGCATGGCTGCCCTCCGGCTGCAGCTTCAGCGCCTCTCATCCCAGAGCAGCGCAGCGCCGCAGGGCCTCCGTCTTGTAAACCGGCTGGCCTCTCAGAGCGCCTGGGTCATTTTATGTGGTCAGAGGCTCATGTTGTTAAACCCATTTCGAGTGGAGGAGGCTTTGCTGTTTAAGAGACTTCTAGAGAATAATATACTTCCAGCAGCGAGTCTCCAGAACCCTATACAATTAACAGATGGGTAAAGTATCACTCACGTTTCACCAGCAAAGTGCACACGCAGCCAGTTTCTTTGTAC
Source organism: Hemichromis elongatus (assembly GCA_015108515.1). Lineage (NCBI taxonomy): Eukaryota > Metazoa > Chordata > Actinopteri > Cichliformes > Cichlidae > Hemichromis > Hemichromis elongatus. The sequence continues at coordinate 48,969 of VUQR01035545.1, forward strand.
AAATGTACGCATAAGAAAGAAACATTTTTACATTTATTTTTTGTTGAAGCTGCTACATGTATGTTAAAATGTTCTTTTTCCTCATTTTTTTTTTTTTTTTTAGAAACCTTGGAGGGACTGAATACACAGAGGCTTTGTGCAGCATGGAGAAAAAAAGCCCAGAGTTGAACGGAGTCACCATCTTTTCTGATCCTAGGCTCGTGGCAAATGGTTTTAAAGTCAAACTCACTCCAGGTACAAAGAAATAAATCCAGAAAAAAATTGCTTGATATTATTTTGTGATGATATAACCACAGAAAACCATTCAGGGACTCTGGCTTCCATTAAAAAGAGAGCTTAATTTTATTTTTTGAACAGCTTGGAAGAAAAAATAGATCAACACATATTAACTATAAGCATACATTAGCGTCTGGAAAAAAACCCAATCAGCCTGAAATAAATACCAGTCATGGCTGGCAATCTACTTGCATAACCCATAGAGGGCGCTAAAAATAAAAGCAGAAGCTCCACAGAATTTAAATTATAAGATGCACAAACCTCAAATACAGGTAAGACAAAGAGATACAAAGAGAACAGATCATGAGGATGATGAAATTCAATAATATTACTGTAAATAAATACTTACTTAAATAAAAAAAAGCCCCGCTCTAAGTCCACTAAGTAAAGAAGTTGTTTACAAGAAGTTTTTTTGTTTTGTGACTCATGCTTTTGTTAATGTCATAGTTCAACAGTTAGAAATGTCAAACCTACGGTCCCAGTAACGGGATTACAGGCAATTATTTCTGACAGAGTTTCTCTGTGTCGGATTAGTCATGTTAAACAATAAAATTCTCAAGTCTCGTGTTTTTGTTTTTTAAGATCTTTCAGTAGTAACCCTCAAATGTTCAAACAGTTTAAATTTTGCCAAGATTACTGATTGATTACTATTTCAACAATGAAAAGCCTGACTAATTTGTAAGATATTTTGTTTAATGTTAACAGTGAAATAATGCAGTAATGTTGATATAAGTAAAATCCTTCTAGAAGCAGCTCTCACCACTTGGAAGTCGTCCTGATATTTAAACATCTAAACTAATTCTCGATTGTCACTGAGACCTAAAACCTGTTTGTAAAATTTTAAATTTTTTTTCCTCTCTCTGTAAGTTTTTTTTTCTTGCACCACCTTTTCTGTTGTAGAAACCACATTTCAGTTTCTGTTCAGGTATTTTTGAGTGCCTCTGTTCTAATATCGCTGATATAAATACTGAAAATACTTAATGAAAAAATATAATTGTGTTTAATTCAGTTAAATTCAATTAATTCTGGATTTTAAAGGGGAGCCAATAAAGAAAAGCCAATATAGGAGAATAAGCCTTTCTCTTTCTAGTCCCTTTCGCTGAAGCATTTTGGATAAACTAAAGGCTTTTTAGGAACCTTTTAGGACATCCTCTTAATAATGAATTATAGTTGTCCAGCCTAAATGTAATAAATGCATTTACTAGTTTTTCACCATTATTCTGCGATATCTTGTGCTATATTGTGCAAGAAAGGTGCAATACCTGGAAAAAAGCAGACCTACATATTTGTGCATAGAAGGACATATCCTGATCAAAGTGACTCCAAGGTTGGTTGGTTGGATGGATGGATGGATGGATAGATAGATAGAGTTGGTTATCATCTGCATAGTAATGAAAATGTATGCTAATGATGCTGTTTACATTTACAGATACATTCTGTATAATGTAAACAGAACTGGTCCTAAAACCCTGTGGAACTCCATAATTAACTTTAGTGTGTGAGAAGACTCTGTTTAGCTTGAGTTACTGTGACAGCTGGGTCAAGGGATAGTTTTTTAATTAATGGCTTAATTAGTGAATTACGAAATGCCTTTTGTTTAACCATTTATAGATGGGATGATTATATAAGACTAAAACATTAATTAATGGCAGGACTTCTTTGGGCAGTCTGGTAGAAATGGGGTCTAAAAGACATGTCGATGATTAGTATGAAGGAATCACTGAAGTTAACTTAGCAAAATGAATCGCAGAGAAATGGTTTATGATACGTCAATGAGATGGTTACAAATAATTTATTCTCTAATAGTTAAAATTTTATTTGTGAATAAATTAATCAAGTGTTCTGACTCTTTTTCTGCCTAGCTACAGTGCTGAAAAGAAACCAAGGGTTCTTATTTTCTTCAGTCTGATAAATAGTAAGATGTTCTAGCTTTACGTAGGGCTTTATTATAATGCAACAAACTATTTTTCCAAGCTAAATGATGATCTTCTAAATTAGTAAGATGCCATTTCCACTCCAGCGTATGAGCGATCTACTTTAAGGTGCACATTTGAGAGACATCAGAGAGTCAGTTACTTCTGATTTTAGGCTTTCTTTTATAAAAACATCCCTTTCTGATTGTCATTGAGAGAGTTTCCTGGCCAAGACAAACAGCAGTACACTCAGTGGTGGTTGTGTAGACTAGTAATGCACACAAAAATACACAATAGAATACTAAATGTATACTACAAGTATGCTAAATGTAAAGGTAATAAAGAGCAAAATGCAAAAACTCCTAAAAATCTATGACCAATCTCATTGACACCTAAAACATCGGTGTAAGTCTTTATCTTGGGGGGAAAAAGAGGGTTATTAATATTCAAGAAAAACATTTGGCTGAATATCAATTCAGCTTCTGACTCCAGGTCACCTAAACTCATCTTAAATTCATTCAGTAAGACCAACTCCTAAAAAGTTGCTCGTCAAGAGTTGCTCCCTGCTGGCTTTTAGAAAGACTGCAGGTTTAAGGCATGTCAGTGCCGACTTTACTTATTAGACACAGAACGAACGTGTATCATTTCTTTTATATCCAGGCTGTGGTTCAAATCTATGGGGTCTTATTTAAGACAGTAGATGAACTGAGCATCAGCACCAAGGCCAACTATTGGATAAATAAGTACTATTTTGAACTGTAAATCATTCAGAGCTACTTGAATAGAGACCAAGAATAAAAATGTGGAGCTCTAAATGAGCTAAAGAAATTTTACTATTAAATAAGACTGGATTTGATTTATCCCACACTATCTCATGCGTGAAGCTAAAACCAAGCACACTTTTAAACATGATGTCAGAGTAAACTAGAAACACTTCCTCAGTTAAACCTTTTTCATCCATGCTTTGATGTTAATATTTGCCTGCAGAGGGTATATAATGTCCTGTGAGTATTGGTTGTTTTTGTTGCTGGAATGGTTCACCTCAGTTGACATTGGCTCTCTGCCCGACAGCGTGGTCTCACAGTAGGTTTGTACCCCAGTGTGCAGGTGATGAGAATGGTTGCCCTTTGAAAAATTCCAGGAATTTTCATTTGGCACTGCCAGCCTCTGTGGGTGTGCTTGGACTGAAGGCAGCGGTGTATGTAAGATGTTTTCAGTGCAGAAAATCTGCTGAGTTTCTTTTGCTTTTGTTATATTCTTTAAATTATCCTGCAAAACTTGTGTATAATTGTCCAGATATGTTAAATAAAATCTGAATATAAATTAAATGCATTACTGCCATAGGTAGGTTTATTGTTTTAAGCTAAATGAATGATGTGAACCCCACAGTATTTCTTCATGGAGATTGCATATTGTCTCTGCCTCTCCAGGTTTTCCTTTACCATGCAAAGTTATGTATTAAAAATAATAAATTGTGCATGATTCGCAGTATTTCCTCGTGAAATGAGAAACCATCATTCTTCCACCCTACAAGACAGCTTCCTTCCAGTCTGCTGGGGCTTCTATTAGTCATTTAACACTCCATTTGGCCCTTTGCTTGTTTGACTTGGTCAACAGTTGTAAACCTGTAAACCACAATATTTATTTATTATTGTTTCCTGGAGATAGTACTAGCGTCTGGAGTATATTAATCCTTGTTTTCTGCTTTTTTTGGCCAGGCATCACGTCAGCCGAGAGACATCTGGAAGTGACAGCAATGGCAGACTGCGTGCCTTTCCTCGGTGTGGAGGACCTCAGGGAGATCCTGACTGGAGTTCTTCACAAGAAAGCCAGAACTGTGCGGGAGTGTCGGCCACTCAAAGTCACAAACTATCTACAAGTGAGAGTTGCTCTGAGTACAAACAAAGAACATACCATAATGGTGATTTTTTTTGCTGTTTAATTTAATTTGAATTTTTCCCTCACAGGGTGAAGCAGTCCGGCTTGCCCGACAGCTGCCTACAAATTTATCTAGAGAAGATGTGAAGGAAACCCTCCTGCGGATGGAACAGCAGCTGGGTGGCGCCAACCACACCTGCATCCATGGACGCCCTTTTCTTCAGCACCTAACTGATATCCCTACCACAGAACAGGAAGTGAAGGCTCTGCTGAGACCTTTAGAGCTCTAACAAACTGACAATATCTATAAAAAAGCTGTGTCGTTGTAATGTAGATGATTGTTCTCAATTTGTTATAACCAGAACACATAAAATAAACAAATTTTTCCCAATTTCGGGGCTTTGGTCAAGCACGAAGTGTGTTTTTTGAAACTTGGATTATTGGTTTTGTTAATAACAAGATTTAGACTGAGAACTGCTATAAAAAGAAATTCAGCATATAATGTGGCCTCTGATTTCCACAGAGCCTCAAAAAAACGGGGTGATTCTTTGGTGGAAGGACCGAGATTAGACCGGCTCAGAAGTTCTTGATGATGAAAGTAAACAGGTAATGTTCCCACAGTATAAAATCTCTTTTTGTATGAGGCTGTAAACATGTTTATGCTGTTAGATTGGGCATTTTAACATAGAAGTGTATGGGATTAACTCACTTTACTCAAAAAGTGAGTCTGAAGTAGCTGTTAGGGGTTCCATGTTGCACTAAATTTCATCTCTGGAGTTCAGCACACTATCAGACCAAGTGATAAGTTTCCAAGTCGGTTAGAAGCTAATTTTCATTCATTGTCACTGGGTGGGTCAGCAAAACCAACTACAGAACAACAAAAACAATCTTTAGATGATAGTAACAAATAGTACCAGATAGTTGGCTGGATAGCACCCAACAGTACTAGATAGATGGTTGGATAGTACCAAATACTTATAATTATTATTCTTATTGTATCATATACATAGTACAAGATATACAGATAGATGGCAAACAGTTCCAGGTTGTTAGCACCAGATGGATCTATAAATATACCTGATACTATCTATACCCAGCGACGAATCATGGTCTAGTTTTAAGCCATAATTTGTTCAATGCAGGTCCCGATGGCTTGTTGTAGACCTATTGCATGTTTGGGTATTTCTTCTTTAATTTTTTCTAAACATATCTATCTGTCTGGTAGTATTGGTTGTATTTATCCATCCAAATAGTACCAATGGATGGATAGTTCTAGAAAAATAGGCTGATAAGTACAAAGATCTGGGCTACTCTTAACATAGAAGCTCCAGTCACCTGATGTTCAAAACTTCTATTTATGACAAATAGGAATTCAGAAAAAAGCTTGCATAAAAGGGTAGCTTAAACTTAAACCACAATAATGCTGTTTTCAAACAAAGAGACTGCACTATGATCTGATATAAGAAAAATGTGTATTGTTGTGAATTCTGAATCAGGCAAAGCTACTTTAGTAGAATCCAATTATAAAGCATTTAGGTGGAAATGAGCAGACTAAGTCCCATTAAATAAAAATGAGCCAGGGTTTGCTGCATGGTCAAGAGACTAACAACTGAAACATTAATGTAGTAGCAATAATGGTTGATATACTTAAAGGAAAGCAACCCTTTCTCTGACATTTTGGTTTATTTGGCCAATTTCTCACAGATTATGTATTATCTAAACAGCAGCCTTCAAACTGTAGAGTGGCATCTGACCTCCTAACTTGATTTCTGTCCAAAAGCCACAGTATCTTACTCTCCCTAAGCCTCATTGTGGCACCATTGGAATGGACATTGGCACTGCAGAGACATATACTGTGCCAGCTACTACCCATAATTCTTTTTCCTCAATTAGTGCTGGCTGCTCAGCCTTTAGTATTGACAGATAGTTGTATATTATCCCTGGCTGTATTAAATGCTTCAGAGATTTGCACTGTAATTTCAACCACAAAGTTTAGCAAATCTTTCACACTGTGCTAACATGCAGTGGTGCCACTTCCTAAAGACATTAGTATATTATGCTGAACATTTAGCATGGGGAAAAATAAACTAGGCCAGAAAGGAGAGGAATGATGGGAGTCAAAATCTAAAAGTATAGTGTTTTTAGTCATCCATATCTTAATCATTTTCTGAATCTGATGTAATGATCATTGGTGGTATCTCAACACGTCTGACCATATACCAAATATATAGACTTTCACTCCTAGGTTTTGGCATATGGTCACTGAAACTAACCACCGGGAAAAGTGCAATCTGATCAGTCAACTTATGATAATATTATAGTTAGGACTGTGAAAGGTCAAACCACAGCACACGTCTTGTTTTACGTGGCCTCTGCTGAGAGAACCCACAGATGGCTTCAGCATTGCTGCAGGGCCAGCACACTGCAAAGTGCCTCTGGGGAAGGGATAAATGCCAGCAAAAACTCGTGCCCCTCCTTTCACCCCTTCTACCTTCCACTCGTTGTCCCTCACTCCCACATGGATGCTTCGTTGAAACTCTTCACTGCTGGACATTCACTCCACAGTTGCTTGTGTCCAGAAATTCGCACAGCAGCAGAATCTGCTGTGTACACGCTGTCTTCGGCATCTAGAGGGCATATCAGAGTAATTGGGGTGGATTAACTGATCATCATCTTTTGACCATGTGACCACAATGTTTAAAAGGTCAGCAGTGGTTCGTTTTGTCAGCTGTCTTTTAAACCACCTGTTGCACTCTTTTTGACATATTCTGCAATCAAAATGAGGCATTTTCTGGTCATTGTGCTGACATGAGGAACAAGGACAAAAAAGAGCAGTTTTGACTTGCATGCAATATGTGGCACTTATTAATTTCACATACAGCGTCATCTAGATAGTTTTCTCATCTCCTGTTACTGGCCTAATGTGCACAGCTACTGCTTTTTAGGTCGCATTCAGCAATGAGGGCAACTGTACCCCACTCTTGCAACCCAGAGGTAACCATAGACTTTAACAGAGTCATCAGATCCAAAATAAAATGACTTGAACTATATTTAACCCCCTTTCCCACCCTATTTTTGGAACTTTTATGAGAAGTGGTCACATAGAAAACTGTTCTCAGTTCTAGGTAATAGCAACACCTGTTTCTGTTTAGAAATATGAAGCTAGATGTATATATAAAAAAAAAAAGGCAACATTTTTATGCACCCACATACATAAAGGACATAAAGATAATGTCAGATTCAAATGTAATAATCTGTTAACTTTAACAGGGTGTACTCCAACTCTTGCACAATATCATCTTGGATAGGCTCCATCCAAACAACCTTGAAATTAATAAGTAACTGAGAAGATTGCATGAAATATAGATCAATTTCTTGTGCAGAGCATACCATAGCTACCGCCAATACTGATGACCCACAATCTAAAGAATAAACAAGAAACTTAAGAGCCAGCAAAATTATGGCTTTAGGTGGCCATGTGATATCTTACTTACAGCTCCACTTGTTTTAATCTTTTAAACAGTTATTTGTCACATTTTCTTGTGTGCAGTTAAATGCAACACTATGAATGCCTGTATATGCATTGTTATTATGTATGTATTGGCATTTTATATTTACCCTGCAGAGAGGAACAACTTCTTCCCATGTAATCACAGGATCTGTCTCCACCTTGGATGAAGAAATGCATCCTTTTACAGAACGTTGTCATCTTCCTTAAGGCACTTTAGGCACTGCTTCTTCAGTATCCCTAGGGGTGATCAACCTTGGGGACAGAGGCATAAGGTTCTGGCTTCTGGCCACATGGCCGTGACATCGAAGTTGCAATTCTTGCATCTTATATGAAATTTGTGCAACTCCCATTCATTTTCTAAGATTAGTTTAAGGTAAGTCCTAGGATCTGCTAAAACAAGAATATTTCCAGAGAAATAGGCAGAGAGCCTCAGAAACATAGATGCCACTGGAACATGGCAGTCCAATGGGCACCTGTCAGTTAAAGAGAGGGGAGTTGAGTTAATGCTACTTCATCCATGCTCTCTTGTTTAAACACTCTCAAAGTAAAAACCTTTGTAGGATGTGGCGAAAGGTGAACTGCGTTATAGTGAGGGATCATTGTATTCATGGTGCAGACAATTTAATGGGTTTTATTTTACCTTTGCTCCAATTTTTTTACCAGCTTTCATGAAAATAAGCATGTTAGTTTTTGTGTAAATCTTCCAATAAAGAAATTGTACTGAAACAACCTGCTGAGATAGCACATGGTAATTATAATTTTAATTGTATAACATTATATACAATTAGTGCACAGAACTTTAAAGACATTAAATACTCTTTTAGTCAGACCCCCAAAGAAGTCTTTAATCTATCTACAGAATTAAAATCATCTCATTATCAGCACAACTCAGAAAATATGTATCAAAATTGTTAACGTAACACCAGTCCATATGGGACTACTTTGCTACTTTGTTTCTTGGCTGGTAATTGGTGCTGGTGCCTTGCTGTGACTCTGCACTTTTGTGCAAACTACTGAAGGGCTACTCAGTTGTTTTATAGGCTTCAGGCACACACACTAATGCAATGGCCATTAAAAAGCCACAGGTTCCCAACCATTGAAAAAATTTACAGTAACACAAAATTCAGTTTCGTGGGTCAAAGGCATCTTCGATGGAGCCATCAAATCTGCTGTTTGTAATTTTTTTTTTAATCACTTGTCATCAATTCCCACAGCAAGAGGTTATTTCCCAAGGTGTGCTAATTAGAATAATATGTTTTAGGTAATGAGAGAAAATGCTACTGCTGCCTAGCTCAAGAAATATCTATTTTTGAAGGAATAAATGCTTTAAGTAGGTCCCTTTTAGTCATATGATCTTTTCAGCTTTGAAAGAACAAACCTATAAATAAAAACTTATGTTTCAAATAAATTTGCCATAAACTTTCAAAAACCAATTTTTTTTCCATATCAATAAATGTCCAGCCCATGCTCAGACAGTCTCTTGGATCTATCCACCGAGGCCTAATTCTGGAAAGTCCTGCTTGCTGCATGAATGTCACTCAACCAAACCTCTTGTAAAATTAATTGTGTGCATTAATCTGTAAAAATGTACCATAAATGTTATTTCTGAGATGTCAAAACCAATCCAGCCCTCTTTGACACATACCTGATACTACTCTACATCCGTCTCTGTTAAGAGCACAGGCCTATCATTGGAAGACAGGAGGTTTCCATAATTCTCCCTCCCGTTGTCTCCTTAGAGGAACATCTACCCTTCATCACTGTCAGTTCTCTGTCCCAGGAGAGATAATGCTCAGCTGCCTTGGAACTTAGGGTCACATTTTTTGCTCGTCACCTAACCCCTCCTCACAAACAAACACTGACATTGAGGAATTTTGTAAACATATCTGGAGTGAAAACCAAATTTGTCCTCGCTCCAAGCTTCCAGCAGCCTTACAAAGTCATTAATCAAGCGATAGCTTCCCAGAGGTGACTGTCAGTTTTGGGGTAGGAATAGTGATTCCTCATTGCTAAGTGAAATAGCAAGCAGAGTGCAGACGGAAAGGATAAATCACTATAGAGGTGAAGACAGGTAGCATTCAGCAGCTGGCCATCTGGCCCTTATCGTGTCCCAGACTGGCTGATTTTATTGCTTTTCATTGCTTTCTGGGGCCCCAAGAGACATTTTAATAAACAATCTGTCAATCTTTCCTGATATGATCATCTTCTCCTGGTTGTTTAAGTGATTACAACCTAGATTTTAACATCATGCCCTCGTAAGATGAAGTGGCTTCCCAGGGGCACATTGTTTAAGTCAGTAGTCAGATGGACTTTGGGGGGTGTTTACCATAACCACTAATCAATGTATTTTCATTGAATAAGGTTTACATTTTTCCTATAAAGGAGAGTTACTTAACAGACACCAGTTTTGGGACAAATGGATAATTTGGAGGTTTCTTAAATTAGGCCAAAAGTGATACAAGAACACTGGACCGTCCTACTTTGTTATTTTGCAATATATGTAATGTGGTATGTAATAGTATGTAATTTGCATCATGGTTTTTGCGCTGTGATTGCAACATGATGACAACAAAGGTTGGACTTGTATGTGACAAACCTAGCAACACCAGATAGGCTAAATGCTATGTACATTAGGCCACAGTTAGAGAACCTTAGAGACTGGTTGGTAATTACCTAGCAAACACCTGTCACTAGGGGAAACTGGTCATTGTAGTTGGTGAGCGTTTGCCTGCAGATTACTGGGAACTGCTCACTAACTGGTTGTGATACTGTCAAGAGTGGGACACAAACCAATAATGGAGACTGTTTGTTGTCAAAGTAAAATTGGCCCTTGAAAAGTGTTGATTTCGCTGCTTGTTTCACTTGCTCAGTGGTTATTTAGCAAATGTCTGCAAACCATTCTGCAACTTACATCCAAACTGTGGCGATTGCAGCAATTTAGTAGTGACCCTAACAATTACTAAGAGGGTTTTTGGGCCGCAACCTCTTTGCAGCCAATTTCATTTAGCGAAAACCAGCATCCTCCAGCACCCACTTGCCAACCAGTCGGGGAAAATGTATTTTTCCCTCGTTGCCATTGGTTGTATCACAAACAATGCAGCAGATAACTCTCAAGCAATATTCACTGACAAATTTTTAACCAGTAAATGTAAGATTAATCAAGTAGATCCAAGACTTACTTGTTACTTACCTATCTAGTTTAAAAAGATGCCAATGGTAAAATCACTGATCTTGAGACTTTGAAATGGGATTTCACTAACCAAAAACTTTACAATCATAAATCAGTATATTGCTACTGCCATTCCCAGACCCTGATAAATAGTGTTGTGTCAGAAAGGAAGATTTTATGCCAGATCAGATATGCAAATTATCTAGCAATTTGTCCATATTTTCAAGTAAGCTTGCTAAATTAGCCACAATAAATTCTTATTTGCTGGTCATAAAACATCTTATAGGTGCATTACATTTTTTTTGGAGTTGAGTTAAAACTTATTCATACATTGAGAATAAACAATATTTTATACTTAAAAAAAAAAGATCCTTGCTGCTCGTGCAGGAAGACCTTAACCACTGAGCAATCTAACTGCTGAAACACTTCTCCAGATTGTATGCTTTGCACATCTGTTAAAGGCTCCAGATGTTTTGGGATGCACCTGGCGAGCCCCAGGGTATCGTTTTAATTTGTCCAGATGTTTAGGGAATCTTGAGGGCTTGTTGAAGGAGGTATAGGAGGAAAAGAAATGTTGCAGTCTGAAAACTGTGAATATTGTAAACCATCCATCAACTGTATTAAACTGACTGTAAACAATTAGTTGATACAAACAATATATAAACTCTAATTACTGCAGTTAAAACTATTTTTTGTACTTATCTCATTACCTTATTACCTTAAATAGAGATGTGCCCCTTTGTAGCTTGATTAAAAAAATCTGTTTATTGACAGGCATTGAAAGGCATACATTCAATTCCCAATTTTATCAAGAGTATAAATGCACAGTAGAAATAGTAATGATAACAGTAAATCATAAAAAGTGTCCAGAGAATGTATCATTATTACTCTGTTGATCCTCTGACCATAAGGAGAACATTTATAACTCCAAAAATCACAGATTTCTATGTTTTTCCGCAGATAAATTCTAATTAAACTTTGGCAAGGTGCAAATATTGTAGCTCTTCAGTTTTTGGAGTTTTTTTCTTTTAAACCTTAAACCTCTTTTTAAGTCATTTTTTTGCTGCCAGTTGTTGGTCAGCCGAATGTCTCGCCCATTTGATTCAGAAAAAAAATATTTCACCAACTATAGCAAAAGTATATCAATGACTACAGACTTGCTATAGAGGATAAGATACAGATTATTTTGATCTCTTGACCTTCACTTCACTTTTCCAAGTTACCCAGCTCGATATCCCCTTGGTGGATTGGTTCAGAAGTCTCTAAAGATCTCTCTAATGATCCCTAGGCTTTAGTAATCCTTGTCTTTTCCCTACTGCCACTGTGAGGTCCAAAATTTGGTAGACAGACATTGATGATCTCCTAAGTGCAACTTGTAGTAATTTAGTTGTAGTAAAAAGAAAGTATTTTTTACTAATCTATAGAAATAAAGAAAAAAACCCAACAACAAACCAGCCTGAGGACGTTCTGCTAAATATGTTTATTGAGACTTTCTACATGTTGTGCCTAAGGTTTAGGTTTATTGTATTATTGTAATGTTGTGAACTTCTGACAAATACCAAGCAAAGAAAAACAAATGCTAAAATACAAAGTAATAAAAACTAAACTGAAACCATTTAACCAACAAAAAGCTGAACTGAAATGAATAAATTCACTCTGTAAAAAATTGAATAAATTAAAAAAAAAGAAGTTAAAATTCAATTAAAACTATTAAAAAATAAACTATAATAGCTCTGGTTTTGTTCAATCTATTTGATTTCCTCTATCATTACTTGATTCTCTTCAGTAACCATTTTCATATAATTAGTAAAAATCATCAAGCAGAATTATGTTAATAATGGCTATTTGTGAATGCACACTTAAGAAAGAGTATGTTTAATCCATTCAATTTCTATTAAATTTACGCAACAGGAATCCTATCCAATAACGGGGTCTCCAGCTGCCTTGGACTACTCCTTCGCCCCTGAACATCCTTCTTCCCGTTCTCACTCTCACTTCCTCACCTGTCAGAGGTGGAATGTCGCTGGCGGATACGGTCCTCCAGGGTCGGACTCCTGACAGATGTAATGATGCTCAGTGGAAATGTTTCCCAGCTCCTGTTCACAAACAACACACAGCAGTGTCCACTTTGGAACAGCAGCTGTTGTGTGCCCGAAACAAGCAGCTCATGAATGAAAAAGATAGGCAGTCATTACTGAATCCGAGCAGCTCATGTGGCTGCAGGATGTTACTAAGTTTTATGTGCCCGAAACCCACAACCTGAGCAGTTTTACAACTGTAAAATCACTTTTTTTTTAAATAAACAAAGTTATTTATACCTGCTTTCTAGCCACAATCATATTTGTTTGAGTTTTTAATTGAATAACTTTAAAAATGACTATCTTTAAGATTTTATATTTCACACAGGAATTTTTCTTAATTCTGAGTTATTTGGGGAATATTTATTTCTGAAATTCTTGTGAGATAATTAAATACTGAACATATAACTAATAGATATAATAGATTGTTATTGTACACTAATAATGGACAAATCATCTTGAAAAACCAATGTTAAAAGTAAACACGACAATTGGAACAGGGAACTATGTCTTCAAAGAAAACAGAATTGTGTGTTAGCTTCTTAAATGCCATTTAAGTGATGTATTCCAGCCTGCACCTCAAAACTAACGTAAGCTTATAATGTAATGAGGGGAGTTTGAGGAGCTCTATTATACCCATACAATATCTATAATGTGTCCATAATAGTAATAAGTAGTTTATAGGGTGAAAATGGGAAATTAGGGTGTTTTTGCAACACTTTTTATGGACCGTTCTTTTTTCTACTTTCTGAAGATCATTGAGTTTCCCCCGCTTCAAAAATCTTTATTTCGCTATCAGTTTCAGACTTTATTGTGTCCCAATGTTTGCTAAACAATTGCCTAGAAAATACTGATGAAGTGAATCTGATATTCATTAATTACTTTTTGTGCATTTCTATATTTCAGTAGTAACATATGTGAGCTTTTCTCTGAAAGCACCAGTGTTTATTTATAGTGTTTAACCTTTATTTAGCCAGGATAATATGACTATAGATTTAAAAATCCCTGTAAAAATTTAGAATAGGATGTACGGATACTCACTCATAACAGTAACCTGTTTGCTCCGCTTAAGTATTCACTGCCTAAAACATACTCACTCTATTAATTGTATTTCCTTTCATTTAAAAAAAACTCCAAAGGTAGTCATTAATTTAAAATAATTACAGGACAATGTGCTTTGTTGCACGTATCTGTAAGAATTTTGGAAACTTCCATCATAAATTTAGAAGAATCACAAAATAAATGTTGGTATCAGTATAATATTGTTAACTTTAACTTTTGGAAAGTTATAAAATTCTTGTGTCCATGTCTTACTGCATATGGAAAGAGCACTGTTGTAGGAAGATGGTTAAACTGGTAAATAGTAGAGATTTTGAAATGGCTCTGCCCCAAAACTGTTAAATTAGCAATAATATATAAATATTGGAAGTACAGATCTTTCCACTGGCCACAGACACAGGAATTCAGAATGTGTAGTCTTCCCCTTAGAGAGCAAAGATGCTCTGTGCATCCACTCTGCCCAGGCTCGGCTCTGCGCTGCGGCTGATCTTCATGGCAGTTTTCCAGCTCTCAGCAGGAAAGGAAGTGGCTCTCACGGGTGGCGCTCAATTCGCCCTCTACCGGGCGGAAGTCAGGCCTCAATGAGGCTGTCAGAGGAATAGGTCATGCTGTCAGAGCGCACCAGAGTTCACATCCTCTCATTAGACTACAACACTTTCAACATCCCTTCATGGGCAAAAAAGCAGAGTCATGGAAATTGGGCTGAGCTATACATAAAAAAACAGGGTAGGGGTGATGGGATTGTGCAGGTGTAGTCAGGTAGATGGAGTGAGGACGTGTGCTAGAATTTGTTTTTTGCACACACACACACACACACACACACAGTCACGCACCGTATCAGCTTGCACCATGTGCTGAAGACATAAAGATTCTCAGCTGCTGGAGTGTGACAGGAAGGGGGCTGCGATATTGAGGTTCAGGTTGTTGTGTTGTGATACTAAAACGTCAAGTTTAGATGCAAGAGCTTTCTCTAAAGCAGCTCTAATAACGAATTATTTTGAGGTTTATGTTCCGAAAGACTGAAAATGAGCTTCGTCCAGATGATCAAAGAAACAGAACTCATCAAACAAGCTAGAAACTTTATTTGTTAAAACAAGTATATAGAGTTGCTGCATTATAACATTTATCTTGCTAGGTTGCGGTTTTATATATTTACCAACATTGGTTCAGAAAGGCAACTACTACTGGAAACAAATGGCATATGAATACAATACAAATTAGCAAACATATCAAAATCAGTTTTTACAACTTTTTTTTGTAGCAACCAATTCTTTCTATTGGTGTGCCATAGTGCAAACTGTGTTTGTAAGACAGACTCTAAGCATGATTTCGACATTCACATCGTTTTCTGTCTTAAACACACTTTCATTTGGAGGCTGCATTCATCGTGCCTTCAGTTCAAGTCCTTCTGTCCAGTCATGTGAATTTACAATCAGAATAATTCAAGTGTATCGGGCAGGTCGGGCTGTTTGGTTGGATACTGACAATTGCGACTGAGGGAGAACAATCACTCGGTTGGATATATTGTTGGATGTATGTATGACAGAATACGTGAGGACCTGTCAAGACCTAAAGTGGTACTTCAGACTGGTGGAACATGTTTGTATCCATAAGCTCTGAAGAGAAATTAACCACCACATCATTATGGGGGGGAGATGAGGGGGCAATACAAGAGAGATGAATGTCCAGATAAATTAGTCTTTACGGTAGTTTAACATTTCATTGTGACTTAGGGACACTTAGGGGTACTAAAACATGTTCTACTAGTGTGAAATATCACCCTAAACAGTCTCCAGCTGTTTTTTCCGAGCCCTTTCAAAAAGTCCTTGAGGATTCCTGGTTTCACTCTGAAAACAAAACTAAAAAAAAAAAAAAATGATTATCACAAACACAGAGCATCAAGTGTGATAGCTTGTACGTCAGCTACAAGTGGAGTGGTGTATAAACGGACGGCATGTTGGCATAAATGGACAGAGCACAGATCATTTAAAAAAAAGGAAGAATAATAACACTGTTTTGGAAAACTGATCATTTTGGCTACATTCACTTCAAGGTCCAGCATGTGTTATATGTGTTGGTGTGTGTGTGTGTGTATTTGCATACTTGCATCCACCTGGCTTCAAGCCTCTATGGCTAAGATTTCACTGGAGGAAAGAAAAGTGAGAACTATGAAAGCGTTGCCCTGCAGGAAGGTTGGGCTGTTTGTGGCCTCTACTCTGATTCTATTGCACCGTGTTCTGCAGGAAAGCACTGGAACTGGTGGATTGGTGGTGTCAAACAGTCTTAAAGTAGGGTGCTGGACGGCCCCTTTGTCCCCGCCCCCTTTCTCTCTCCATCCCAACTCAGGAGCATCCACAACGGTCCACCACCATGTCGGGGATCTTGCCATAGATGATTTGCTCTTTGTCATTAAAGTAGAGCATGTTGATTGGCGACATCTTTGTTGGGGTACAGCAGGGACCTGCAGTCCCTTTGGGGTTGGCTTTGTTTACCAGGTGGGTGTGTGGGTACTTCTGTAAGTGCATGTACTCACACTCCCCAGAGCAATAGTTGGCCTTGTAGCGTTTTGGTGCAATAATCCAGTCGTAGCCAAAGTCCTCGAAGTCCACAGTGAGTGGGTAGCGACAGCACCGGGACTCTGGAGAGTTCTCATCGCAGTCCAGGCCCGAGTCTCTCCGGGCACGCCTGGGGCCCTCTGAAATCTTCACCTCCATGAACGGTTGCTGAAACAAGAGATTGTGTGTAAACACTTTGAAAATAACAGGTTTGTAGGAGGAGGCGGTGAACGGCATTCAGCTTTTCATCTTTTAATCCGCTGCCCTGTGGCAGTCGGTTTTCAAACATGGCACGATAATATTATGAAACTTTGAGTTCTGCAGAAATTAAATCATCTCATGGTTGGTTACCCACAGCTGTCTAGTTATTCTAATTGCCCCAGTGCCGGGTGCCATTATTAGAGCTGTGTGTTTGTCATTGATAGTAGCTCTGTGTGTGTGTGTGTGTGTGTGTGTGTGTGTGTGTGTGTGTGTGTGTGTGTGTGTGTGTGTGTGTGTGCGGCCAGTATCTGAGTGAGTAAATCACGC